>KK351067.1:1301468-1321152 GCA_000671755.1 Glossina brevipalpis | reverse complement strand
GGAAAAAAAAAAATATAATTACAAAATAATCTTCTAATGTAATCTTCGAATTTACACAAACAAAGAAAACTTTACACGATTTATTCATTCATAATTAATGTAAACTTAAACGTTTAAAACCCTTAATTAAAGTGATTTGAAATTACAAAACAGAGTTTGGGTGGCTGGTTCGGTGGCTGGTTTGCTGGCTCACTGTCCCACCTAAGTGTTGACATATTGATATATTTCATGTGCAAATAGTATGTGCACTCACGAATCGAAATACTTTGCTATTAGCCTAAATGCGGCTCAAGGGGTTTAAAAGCTTTTTTCTATTTTTTCTATTTTTTTTTTGCTTTTTTTTCTCCTTTTTTTACTGTATCACTTTTTGCTCGCACTTAAAGGTGAATAAACGTTTTTTTTTTAAATTTTGTTTTATTTTTTGTTTTTTGATTCATTTCATATAATTTACAATAGAATTTAGTTTTTTATTTATATCCATAATTGCATGTCATAATAAATTTAACAATTGCTTTTTACTGACAAACCTTCAAACACAAAGATAAAAATCATTCGATCAGTTTGTGTATCTGTTCGTAAGTTTGTAGGTGTTTTTGTGTGAAAGTCAGAATAGTTGAATATAAAAACATAAATAATGAAATGTCAGCACATTTATGGCAAAAAATCATAAATTGTATTGAAATTATTTGAAAATAAAAACCCGATAATAACGTTAACCGTAATGATGTAGACGATAATTGTGATGATTAGCCAATTGAAAGATTTTTTATGAAAGATTATTCAATTTGTAAGAAATGTTTATCGTCAACAAACTGACTTCGAAAAAACGATATATGTTTTAGTGCCAATCTTTGATATCCGTTACCTTGGGAAAGCATTAAAAAAAACTAACGATTTTTTATTTTTTAATAGTCGCCACTTCAGTTAGGCGGACTAAGATTAAGATTATTTTTTTATACTACGAGTTTGCGTATGTGTGTGTCGGTGTAGGTATATTAACAGGGCTTTGATTAACAATATGTCTTACAACTAATAAGTTTTTAGTTTTTTTTTTTTTTTCAAAATGATTTTATCATTATTGTAAGATCTGATATTTTTTTAGATAAAAAAAAAAAAAAATCAAAAAATCAATTGTCATTCAGTCAAAGCTTTTATGGCTTTGAAAATTAATTTTCGTGCTATAAATTACAACTTTTTTCAAGCTAAATTATCACATCAAGTACGTAGAGATGAAATTTTTATAGGGATGATATGAGATAATTGCATTAGATCACACCGTGATAATTTTCCGGTACAATGGATTCTCGCGTGAACGTAACTTAATTGCGGAGGTATTTCGTGAAGAACATTCACTTACAGGGAACAAAATAAAGGATTGAATTGAAGAAAACTTTGAAACTTGTCGAAAATTAATTTAGTATGATAAGCAAGTGATATATATTTCCTTTTCGTCCTTTCCTAGCCATTGTCATTTTAGAAAAATAATTATGTTCATATATAGAGTATTTCGACTGCTTTATCATCAAGATTCGCTTAAAACCACCATCGAGTCGTCCACTGTAAGAGACAGCTAAATGACGTCTAATAACTTCGAACGTGATATAGGTTATCGTTGATGAAATCGGGATATATTCTTTTATTGCATTCTCTCTTTCTCTCCCTCCCTCTCCCTCTCCCTCTCCCCCTCCCTCTCCCTCTCCCTCGCTCTGTGTCAATTTTTAGAATATTTAGAATTTTTAAAGTTTTAGTATTTTCAGTCTTTCTTCTCACCCTCCATCTCTCTCTCTATGTCTCTTTTACGGTCTCTATCTTTCTCTTTCGCCAGAGCAATTGGGCGAACTTTTTTGGGTCTGCTCCTGCCAATGTGAGGTAATTCTTCTACTAAGACGATTCTATCAATTTTATAGTTCGTATTTTTAGTATTTTCGATCTTTCTTCTTTCTTCTCTCTCCATCTCTCCTTTGCGGTCCCGCTTTCTCTCTCCTTTTCTTTCTCTTTCTCTCCTGCTTTTTTAGGCTTTTTCTTTAAGTACTTCTTTAGAAAGTTCGTGTCCGTAATTTTATTTTGTCTAAGAATGAATGATTTTAATTTTTCATCTTTGATTAATGAACGGATGTTTAAATAAGAAGAGAGTGGGTAACGACTTGTCCCACTTGTCGATTTCTACAATACCGACATGCGATGTATGAACGTAAAAAGCAGACAATGTTAATTTACATTAAACAAACAAAAAAGAAACAACTTTTAATTTAATTTAACAAAAAGAAGTGAGGAACTTTTCTTCTTCTTATTACCAACAAAAGAATTGCACAAGAAGTTGAAAGCGGCAGAAAGAAAGTAATTCAGCACAATAGTCTTTTGTATTATTTGTCTCATTAATAACGGTTTTGTTCGTTTTAACTGTAATCACATATTAAACAAAAAAACAAAAAGAAGAAAAAACGCCATAAATTATAATAATTACAATAAACATAAAGACATCAAAGAGCAATAATTACAATAAAACTTTAAAACCGCACTTAATATAATTTATACAGACAAATCTCTTAAATTTTTTTAAAGTTTTTAAAATTTTTCTCTAGCACTTAACACTTACACATACATATACATGCATACGTGTGTGAGCACTTAACACAATGGGATGATGATGATATGCCCTGTGAATATAGGTGAACTGCAAAGCTGTCAAAACAACTTTCTAACCATAACAAAACTCTAACGAATTGACCGGTCTCGCTTAATTCGCAAAGAAAAAAGAAGAATTAAAAAAAAAAAAAAAAAAAAAGAAAGAAATTTATGGGTCAAACATGATAACATTATAGTTAAATACAAATGTGTAAAATGTGTTCAAGAAGTAAAGCCTGCAGAAACGTCAGTTAAAGAACAATAAAAGAGTAAGACGGGAATGGAAAATGAATGGAATGCGTTCCTCTTCAACTGCAATTAAGTTGAGATGTAAGCTAACGGCTTAAAGATGAAAGAAAATAAAAGAAGCCAAGGCTAAGGCCAACTGAACACGGTTGTTCAAGTTAATTCATCTACTAATCCATCATAGATGATGGTAAAGTGATTAAGTTATAAAAGAAAATGTACGTAATTCCGATGAATACTTTTCCTTAATTTCATATTAATGATCTCTTATATATATATGAAAGCAAATGTGATTAATATTTGCAGTTTGTTGTCTGTCTTAACTCTTTCAACTCTTTCATCTTGTGAGATGACTAATGTGTAATGTGTTATCACCATACGGAGAGTATCGAGTAAATGATATTTCTATCAGAAATAATATTACAAACGGAAGTCAATTTCTCAGGTTTCGACGATAGCTAAGACAAGTGTTCAATTCCATCAACAAAATGATTTCATTCTTTGTTTTTTTTCATTCATTTTTTTTTATTATTATTTTAAGTGAAATATTTTTGTTTATAGTTCCAATCCAAGCATTTTGTTTGTTAAGCATTTTTATGAGGTTTTTTTTTTCTAATCGCTTCGATCGGTTCGAGTTTTTAATGAAGAAATTTTTATATATTTTCTTTATATTTTGCTTATATTGCGCCGACCTTGTTGGTAGGAAGCATGAAAGCGTTTAGTTTGCGTTCTTGTTTTTATTTATTTATTTTCTTTTTTTTTTTCGTTATTATTGTTGTTGTACGGAATAGAGTCTAAGAAATCATTTTATATTTAATAAAAGTCACGTTCATGCGTTTTTCTTTTATCGTTTATATGTTGTGTGACCCTATGGTCAAAAGAAAATAAATTATAACATAGAACACAATGCGGTTGAAGTCTCATTAATATTCAAACCTTTCATAATTTCAATATCTTGCTCTGATTAATGTATCTCGGCGACTGCAGAGACTGAGAATACGAGCTATGCGACTCAACAACAACAAGTTTAAATAAACTCACTTATGAACGGGGGTAAGGTAATCAGATTTTGTCAAAAATAATTCATAGGAGAGCTTATCGCGTCGAATCGAGTTTTTCAGAACGAATGCAATAATTTTTATTGACTGTCGCATAATCTAACAGTTAAGAAGCGCTATTCTTAAGTCGAATTATCCGAATTCAATTTTTAGTGTAATACTCCGCGTTTTTAGTTATGACTGGCAAAAGGAGGAACAGCCGATCGAATATGGTTCAAGCAAAGCATTAAATGTAGATCTAGTTTATGGGCGAAATCACTTTGGCAGCGTAAAAAAGAAAAGAAAAGATTTTTTCGACAACTTTTTTCAAATTGGAGGAAGCAAAGTTTATAGTATAATGATATTCAGAAGAGTGACTAACCAATGTTTAGGTGAGAAAAGAATTTTTAAAAAAATGACAATACTGGAGTCTATCTTCTTCTTCTTCGTTCAAAAATCTACAGCTATTTCTAGCTTTAATAGCTTTTTCGAATATTCTTATTTCATTACCTTTATTCCTGTACAAAACAAAGGCCGATATCTTCATTCTTGATGCTAGAAGCATGTTAAAGAGACGGAGAGACGGACATGCTTAAATCGATTCTAAATTTGATGCTCATCGAGAATATATATGTCTTTTTTGGGGGCCTCTGAAGTTTCTTTGCGGGCATTATAAACAAAATGACTAAATGAATATTACCCATCTATCACTTAAGGTGAGGGTTAAAAAAGCAAAGGAAGGAAAGATGTTAAACACAGTGTTGCTGCATACTGATTAAATAAAAAAAATTCATATAACAACAATTTTCATGGTTACCACACATTGTGCCTTTGCCATTTTGAGATCAATCTAGCAGTCTTTCTCTGTTGGTAACATACATAAATACTGGTCAGATAAGCGACAATTTAGCTCGACCGTACTCAGTTCGTGCCACTTTCCTTTAAGGATCTGATGCTCTCCTCTTTTCAAATTAAATCTTGTGCTAAACTATGGAATACGCCAACGTATTCTCAAGTGAAAGAACATAATAATGTTTGCTTTTCGATGAAAAGACTTATTGGCGAAAGAAATTCGACAACATCGAATTTGTATTGCGTTGGAGTACACGGTGATAGTCAAGGAACAGAGAGATCAGTGCAGATACTTGTATTACACACTTTTGCCTAACAATTGATGAGTAGATGTTTCTCTCCATAAGTTAGCTCACCAAGTGGAGTTTTGCCACTTAATCATTTTCTAAATGCAGCAGAGACTTGGATAAGTAAGGCTTTATTACGGAACGAAACGTTGAATACACGTGCGCCCTTACATAATGAATTCTTCTTCTCTGTAGTATAAAAGAAACTTTTCATAAGTATTTCTCCTTATCATATTAATAAGGCTTTAAGTAGCTTCTGCAAATTTGATCAAATCTGTTATAATAATTACTTTATAAGTAATTTATTAAAGGAAATATGTTTCTTTTAAATTATAAACAGAATAGAAATCCCTTTAGGTAAAAATATGATAAATTTTGAATGAGTGTAAATTGCTTCTTTTTTCTTGCTTTTTCTTGTCTTATGAATATTCAATAAAAAAAATTAAAAAATTATTTCATAAAACCTTTGGCAGCCCTTCCGTCATGTTTGTTTGTTTAAAAGTTAACGCAACTGAAGTTTTTCGCATAAATTTTCTCAGTTTTTTTTTTCTTTACTCTTCACGTAAATGATGTAATCGTAGCAAATTTATGTTATTCGCCATTAACTGTTGTTGTTATTATTGTTGTTATTGCTGCTGCTGTCGTTATTTGATGCATTTTTGTTGCCATTTTCTAACGGCAGTTATCGGCCGGTTGACTGGTTGAAAGTCTTTTGCTACGTAGCGTGCAATCAGTTAATCTATTTTTTCAATTTCGTGAAAAAAAAGGAGAAGAAGAAGAAGAAGAAGGAAAAAGCTATAGAGAAAAACGAAATGAAAATGCACAGAGGAAGATCAAAAGAGGAAAAAAAAGGTGAAAAAACCAGTTACTGTTGCGGTGAATGCTTATGAACATCTTAGAGAAAGAAAACTGAACATTAGCAACAACAACAAGAACAACAACAGCAACAATAATGCTTTTAGCTGAAAATGGGAAATATTTTGTTTTGTTTTTTCATTTTTCGTTTTTGTTGCTATTTAATGAATTGTGGTTAAATTATGCCATCGACTTTCGTAACAATCTATTCATTCTTGCATGATGATAAATGAGTTATGAACGTTTCGAGGGATCCATCCACAAAGGCACGATGCATATCTAACAATAAAACAATTGAAATCATGAAAAAAAAATAGGAAAACATAATTCTTTTCGTCAGAGATAAAACAATAAATGAATAAATGAATGAATGAATGAATGAATGAATGAATGAATAAATGTTTGCTTCGTTGTTATTTATCTGTTTAAACTAGAAAAACAGTTAATGGGAAATTTTGAAATTATGAAATTATGAAAATAAATGAATGATTTAATTTCACAATCCAAGATCTGTTTCTTTAAAATGTTTACTGTTAACCGAGATTGTAATGATTATTTATTTCATCTAACAGCCATTGTTCGTATTTTATTCTAATTTTATTCGATTTCATTTCAACAATGTCTTTACATTTACTAAGTTTGTTGTTGTATTTTGTATATAATGTTTAAATGATTGTTTTATATGTGCACACACACAAACATATATATTTGCAAACACAATTAAAGTCAGAGGTTAACCAAATTTGATTAATCAACCGCATGTAATTTTCTCTTCGTTTAAATTATTCAAATGGTGCACACACACACCTATATATAAGGAAGTCCACATATGTGATAGATGATGATAACCATTAGATGTCGTAATATGGATAGAAGGAACGCTTGATACTAAGAGTCAGGTAAATGACAATGACAATGGCCTTTCTTAAGGGTAAATATGTAATAAAAAGAAAAAATTGTAAAGAAGCAGTAGCCGTATCGTGTTGTCGATTGAAATTGAGAGAAACTTTAAGTCATTTAGATAATATAACATAACTTTGAAGATATTTGATAATATACGATTTCATGAGATGTAAGAGAACACCGGACTTGCCATATACAAAGCTTATCAGTTTTATATGCGCCGCTTAGAAGTAAGTTTTTAATAGTTTTGTCAGTCCTTCGGTCATATTCAGAAATACTTATTAGAGATCATAAAATACATTGATTTAACTATCGATGTCTGGCGGCAGGTTCTCGAAGGTGTAGAAGGTAGAAGGAGACCATTGGAGTAATAGTCTTTTTCGTAAGAAAAGGGAAAGTCTCATCTTTAGGTTCTTTGCTGAGCAAAGAGATCGTACATATCTACCACTTTGCTATGGTATTATCCATCGAAGCGATATTGAATATGTGAGCATGGCTGGCGTTGGCGCTGTGTCGATGAATTTTGCGAGTACATAATAATCCAAGAGATAGATAAGATGATGTATACCATGTCTCAAAATGCAAATAAATCCAGGGCGATCAGGTTGCCTAAGGAAAAATTGTCCCTTTTAAGTATTGCTTGCCGAATACACTGGTTGGAGAATGTTTCTTGCTTGGTCGTGGATACGGTCCGTCGGGGAGTATCGCGGTGGTAGTGAAAATAACTGTATGGGAACATTCTCCGACCAGAAGGGAGCTTTGAATATACTCATTGAATATTTGTTCCAAAACCTCGAGAATCTTGGAGCCCTCCTTGATGCGGATTGATTCACGGCTTGAGGGATGTCAGCTATCGTTCGTTGGAAAATAGTATTGCACTTAGGTGGAGCGTGAAATTGAACTCTCCGAATAGGTACTCACGTTTAATCCGTGATAGCAATCTCCTCGAGACCCTGCTATAAATGTCAAATCAATGGGTTAACACCTAAGAAGAATTTAAAGTTTAACTATCGATGCCTGGCAATTGATATCTTAAGAATTCTATAAAGAAATTTCACGGGGAATGCTTATTTTATAAAGGGAACTTCAATTCTCGATGCTATTAGATCATACTAAGAACTATTCCTGCCTAGCAACTTTTAATATCTACTTGAAGTAGCAAATGGGCTGAGACCATGCAGGACACTGCTGTACTATGTCGATCAGTTTCCGAGTGCAAAATATCCTTAAAATAAAATATAGAAATAGTCGATTGTTGTTAGTCAAAATAACCTAGCGCCCAGGTGCGTGAGGTTAGGCTCTTCATGATTAGACACCCACCTTAACCGAAAGCGGAACCCTGATTGACGTTACCACTAGACTTACGCTTCTTTTAAAGTCATATACAAAAGCAGATGTTCATATCTATGTTGATGTTCCTACCTATGCTTCAAATTGGTTTATAAAGGAGTATTTAAAACTACTTCTACTCTAAAATGTTATATTGATGCAAAGAATTTATAATATCACTTGCGAACTAGACAGGATCGTATTTCATAATTTGGTCTCTTTAAGAACAGCGCCAGCCACTCGGCTAACAAAAGTTTAAATTTCAAGTATTGAGCACAGTTTACTGTTTCTTCTGTAATGGTTTCGATGTGTCGCAGACGGCATGCGAGCTTAATACGCCAGAGATCGCAGATGTTGTGAATAAATAAAAACTATATCGCGAAACACACCTGGCACATATCAAATATACCGATCGATGCGGTTTGCATCCAGTTTCCTAAAGCGTCAGAGTAACATACATTCAATAGAGCATACATGAATTAATTCATAAAGAAGTTTTACCTCCATTCTTGATCTCACTTGGTTTGAGGCAAAGAAATGTTTTAGAAATTTATATTTAAGCGTTTGAGGCCGAACTTCTAAATAGCAACCGAAAGCAAGATAAAAAGATAAAGAAAGCAAACTCCGCCCCAAGTGCTTCAAATTAACGATCTCTTCTTATGAAAACTGGATATAACCCGACAAGAGCTTCAGAAGTCATAGAACATTAAACTATTATTGGTAGAAATCATTTCAAATTTCGAAAGCTTTCAGATGATTAAGAAAATACAACATGGAAAACTGAACTAGCTTTCAACATTACATTTCGAGCTTCCAGGAAATGTATATGTACCGTCTGGTAGGGAGTGAGGGAGTTTATATAACTTCTTGGAGAAAACCTAGGAAACAAACAATTGTCGCAGCTTTCTGTTGGGAAGCGTGAAAGTATTAATTGTTTAAGAATAATATGCCTCTTGATAGGGACCGTAAAAGTAATGATTGTCTCAGCCTTCTGTTGGGAAGCGTGAAAGTATTAATTATCTCAGATTGATATGCCTTTCGATAGCAGCTGCGAATGTAATGATTGTTTTAGATTTTTTATGCATTTCGTTAGCGTGAAAATGATAATTGTTTCAAATAAAATTAAGGCATAAGATATTTATTTTAAATAAAATTTATTACTTGAAAAAAGTTAACGCATTGTTTTACACCGAATAAGGATGGGAATGCATTAAATTTATTAAAGAGAGAAATTTTATCGTCAACTAATTAAAATCGATATATCTTTCAATTGCTTTCGAGCAAGTAACTAAAAAAAATTCTAAAACTTTATTAATAAAATTAAAACGATATCTATCTTCCTTAAGATCTTAAATTACGATTCCGACAACGTGTTGCGGTTATGCGACTCATACAAAAGTAGGAAAAATCGATCGAATATTCTTCAAGTAAATGCAATAAACGTAGATCTAGTTTAAGGAAAATCGTGAACAAATTAACAATAATTTTATTTATTTATTTAGTTTTTTATTTAAACATTTTTTTGCAGTGGTATGCAAAGCAAAAATTTCACAAATTTTTGCTCTTCATCGCTATCAACTAATATCACGTTTTTGCGGTTGATAAGCCATCGTGATCTTGGCTTGAAATGATTGAGTAAAACATGATTTTGCGGTTAGATGTTTAAAGCTTTTTTTTATTGCTTTATTTCATTATAGATTCGCCTATTTTTATGTAAAATAATAAATAAAGTGTTGGCGCGAAAGGTGTGTAAGTTTCTTTCTTTTTCTTTTTTTTTCATTCCGTTAATGTATTCAGAGCCGCAAGCACACATCCCCCAGTAATTGCTTACTTTGTAGCAAAATTATTTAAATATTTACAGTTCAATGAGTTGTTTATTAGGCATATACATTTGAATGCATTTATTTATGTAGGTATTAATAAGTTTGAGCTTCATACTCTGATACAACATCTCTTTGTATTATTATTATATTTTCTTCTTGCGTATTTATATTTTGTGCAAACGTTTATTTATTTATTTACTTAAGTAACATAAAATTGTTATCATTTTCTTTAGCAATTGTTGACTTTTTCCCATCTCGTTCTCTTTCCCTTTCTCTCTCTCTCTTTCTGTCTCTCTCTATCTATGTCTCTCTTTTTGTCTTTTTTTGTATATTTTATTTTTTCGTAATTATTTCTTTACTCTTTGCCTTACAGTTTAATTCAATGCCGTTGTTTTGTTTCGATCACTGACCTTTACCAACATTAAACACAGAGCCAGAGTAGATTTAAAATTTTTAATACTTTTATATTTTATTTTTTAATTAAAAGAAGTGAAAGGGAAAAGAACTTAAGCAAGAAAAAAAAAATTCAATTAATTTTATAATGCATTGCATCGTAATAGTTATAAAGTGTTCAAGGAATCGAAGAAATATTTCGAAAAATAAATTAAAAAGAAAGGCAGGAAGTTATGGTCGCTTTAGTTAGAATCTACATCTATTTCTCTTCATCTAATTTAAGCTTAAAGATGTTGCCGAGCAAAGTTTATTAATTTTGTTGATTGAAAAATGAAAAATTTAATTCTATACTTGCAATACTTTGTAAAAGAAGGTCCTAAGCTATAACCGAACCAAAAGTCAGATTAAATGCACTTTTTCTATACTCTTTATCTAATTTAAGGGCGGATTACGGTGTTATTTCGAAAGGTACACCTTAAAGTTATTTATAAGAGGTCTTACAGAAAAAGCTCTTGTGCTTATTAAATTAAAAAATTTAAATAAAAACGTAATGCATAGCTAAGCTGTTAAGAAGCGCGCGGCATATTCGGTATAATTATAACGCTTAAGGTGAATTGAAGTTTAGAATATAGAAATAGCGCACTATTTCTTTTTCAGTTGATTCATTATATACGTTCGATAAAGAACACCAAAGAAAACCGAATAAATCAAGGCAAGCTTTAAAGCTTTAAAAGCTTTTTTCTACCAAGCTTTAAAGCTTGTTGTAAACTTTTATGTATTTGTTATTTGCACTTATAAAGTGATATCTTATGTAATCGAACATTACGTTGATTAACAATCAAGTAGCGTTATCTAATATTTCAATTTCCTAGTAATAATAATGAAATATTTTATATTAGTTCTCGAGTTTGTAAGTACTTCTCTGGTTAAATACGAAACATATGCATAAGGAACATTGAGACTTAAAATATAAGTTGTAACAAGCATTATATTTCCTACTAGTCGGACATATATTTTTCTCTATTTCTGATGCCTAGGTTCTTGTCTTTCATCTACCCAATCTCATCCAAAGTTAAACCACCTCTTTTATAGTCAGAATTCAAATGTAATCTTCATTCGGGCGTTATTACTAAGATACAACTTAAATCTCCAATATCACGAGTCCTTCCGTTTGTAATAGATAATACAATTAAAGTCAGATAATAGCAGGCCCTTCAAATCCCTTAGAAGTTCGGATTATTACTGGCAATTCTCTAGAAATGCGATCATTCTTGTCGCCAGTCAGAAACCAAAAGGGGAAGAGTATATTCTCACTATCCCCCTTTTTGGTTTTCTCATCTGTTGGCGTTGCCAACTTCTTACACTTTTCTCTAGAGTTATCTCCTTTTTGTAATGGCTAACTTTCGCGATCGCTTACCGCTTATGGCAGTAACACATACAGTGTTCTGTGATATAGATTTAGGAACTTAGTGGAGGGGACAGTGTGGAGTAAAACGAGAGCCCGACCTACAAAGTCGCCGACTACATTAAAAAAACATGAATAATAATATTTCGGAAATATTTACGTGAATGAAATGTTACTCATAATTTTCGTCATATTAATAAAAATCCATTTAGTTCGCTTTATCAAAGAACACGCGTTATATGATATAAAGTTTTTCTTAAGACTTGTTTTTTTTTGTATTGAATTCTTTTTAATAAATATATTGTTAAGCAATTGTACTAAAAATTGTTATTTTTTATTTGCTTTTCTTTTTTCTTTCTCGATTTCTTTAGATGTCAATTTTCATTCGAATCCCACCTTTGAACCGATTTGCACCGCTCAAGAGGAGCATTTCATTGAGAGTGACGGCAAAGAATCTAGTCTTATAGTTGAATTTAATCGAGCTGTCAATAGCAATCAATTAAAGTTATGTACACGCATTTTAAGTACTCCCCCGAATTATGGATTTATAATACGTTTGATTCTACCAAAAATACGACATAATCATCATCATAAACAACATCAAGAGCAAACACAACAAAAGCAACACAACAAGCAATTAATAGTTGATAATAATGGTAATGGTAATAAAGGGACTAATGGCCTTCACAATGATCTTGAAGGTAACACTGAGAGAAAATACGGAAAAGGTGATGGGAGCGTAAATGAGATGACGGTTTTGATCGAAAATGTTTTCAATTCAACTGGTTTATTAGAAAGAGCAAATCTAGCAGCAACAACATCATCAGCAGAATTAGTGGGTCGTACTTGCCCCCTAAGTGTTGTAAGTATAATTTTATTTTTTGTGTTTTGTGTTTTGTTTTGTTTTGTTGTGTTATTTATGTTTATTTCATAATAATAATAATATGTACAAACGAGAGTAGATGCGCAATTAATGCTCCGCGTACGCTTTCATAAGCAAACTTTCAAAATTAACATAGAAATTATTTGAGCGCACCTTTTCGATTAATTATTATGATAAAAAAAAGTTGTGATGTTTATTTGATTTTATTTTAAAAATATTTGCATTTGAAAATTAATTCATTATTAACGCGTTTTTAACTTAAGCAATAATTGTCAACAAGTAGTTTTTGTTTTTGTTTTCGCTCTTTTCTTTTTTTATCAATAAATAAATAACTGAATTTTATAGTTTTTTCTATAAATAAAACTTAAAAACTCGCCAGACCAGTGAGATTGTTCTGGTTTGATAATAAAATCACGAACTACAATAATAAAACAAAAATGAAAAAAAAAAACAAAAACAAAAACTGTTTTTAAATTATCGTTGAGACTTGTTCGCAAACCCTATTCTCTGGCAGTGAGTGCAACTGAGTACAACTTTTTGAAGGTAGTTTGAAGATGAATGCAATCTTTCGCAGGTAGTTCAGATAAAATCGTAGATTAAAACAATTTATAGTATACAGTACGGAAAAAATAAACACTAACACACACACACACACACATCTTTAAGTGATACGAGCAGCTGTAACTTTAAGGAAGAAGTTCTTTTGACGAGACAGTTTAGTAGAGTTTGATGTATAACAAATTGATTTTTATATGCGTTCTTTTGCTTCGTTAAAGAGTCGAATCCAAGAGAAGTTTACAAAAATTGTTGGGAAAAAAAACAAAAGCAATAAAATTCTATGCTTACTACATTAACTTATTTTAGTGAAAGAGCATTGAATGCAGCGAGAGGCACAATATCAAGATTTCCAACTTTTTCATTGAATAGAATATTATCGAATTCAAATTCAATACATATATTGGAAGAAATTCTTTTGTGATCTTTTCGTAGTCGGAAAAAAGTTGTCACAAGATCAATCACATATTCATCTCTATTTTCTAACACCCTTCGCTAGATTTTGTTAGATTTGCGCGATAAGCTATAACAGCCTATAAAACATTTTTTTTTTGTAATAAAATTTAGTGGGACTGATATCCCAGAATACTATACATATTGTACATTATATATGCTATTGATGCAAAGCAACAAAAACTTTGATAAGGAAGCATTTTGTTATGTGCTAGTGTCAGGTTAAAACTCTAGAACGTAGTCAATCAAGTAACACTATGAGATAAAATTTTTTTTTATTTCTACTTTACGTGTTACGATTTTTCAAGAAAACAAACATTTTTCAGGAGTTAAGCGAGAATTTTATATATAATATACGTGCTTATAAATGCAGAAGCAAAATAAAAAAAATACACTTTCCTTATAAGTTGGTTGCCTAATGAGATCATAAGTTATTCGCCTCTTTGATCATTCAAGCACAGAAACTATCTAATTCCAGCGATTCAAAATTCATGCTCTTAATTGTTTAGATAGCAAACCTTAAGCCTATCCTGTCAGATTTGGCTGATCATTTATCTTTCGGTTTCACTGATAATTGATTACTGGCGAGCTGATAATAGCGAAATTTCTTATACACGATCATCCATTTCGTAGTCCGGATTTGACAACTTTTTTTCAGTAACGTAGGTAAAACAAAATTGTTATCCAGGGTATTATATGTTTAGTGTAATTTTTGCCATTTTACAATATGGATTGTAATTAACAACTGCTGAAGGTGTTCATATAGTAAAAAAAACTTACTGCAAAAACGCTGCTCCCATAGTAAGTACCTTTCGTGAGCAGGTAATTGCTGACATAGTCATCTACCTTAGTGAATTATGGGCGAAACTGTGAAGAAGTTTGAAAAAACTGTCTCTATAATAGATCTGATCTCTTTTTGTGGGGTTACGCAATCGAATCGAGTTTATGCGGACAATCCTCAGAATTTTAAAGTTTCGAAAACGAACATCCGTCAAGTTATGGGCAGGCTATTGTCCTCTATTTGCAGACGAGTTTTTAAAAACGATTTCAAACGGATTCAATTCTGTATATGATGTCCCATAGAAGACATTCGAATGATGTTGTATTTCATAAATAATAGTAAGGTCCAAATAATATATTGGCAGAAAAATTTGACCCTAATCTGAGTCAAAAGTATATTTTATTTACGTTTAATACAAAACAACAAAATGGATGATCTTATAGTTCCTTCTCATGGCGGTGAGTATATTGATTAAGTAAAAATAAATTTCTCTTTGGAAACTTAAATAAACTTAAACCTTTCAACTCCAAGCTTCTTGGTAGTTTTGCCTACAAACTGCAATTTTCGAGACATTTTTATGAAATTTACTGTATTAAGGGCAAAGGACTATGTAGGTTTACGTTTTAGACCTGATTTCATTTCTTTCATTTTTTTTTTCTAAATTTTAAACTGTGGTAAGCGAAGCACCGTACGTCACTGCTTTTTTAAACTAATGTTAAAGGATATAATTGTAGTCCCCTCTGGAATCATTTTAAAAGGATATAAGTGTAGCCTTTCATTCGAACGGGCTGTTAAAAATTGTTGATGTTAACTTCTTAAACGGACATAATTGTAGTCCTTTGGAATCATTTCGAAAGTATCTCCGTCTTACCTTCGTACGTTAACTTTTTACAGAACCTAAATGTAGTCCTTTACAATCAATCCGCAAACTTTCCGCCTTACCTTCGTACGTTAACTTTTTTAGTGGACATTTATTCCGCAAACTTTTCCGCCTTACCTTCGGACAGGCTGTCATGAAATATTGATCCTCATCTTTGATTTGAGCAACTGCTTTGCTCCATTAAGTTGAATTTTCTGCTTACGTCCTTGTTTGGCTTTATAACGTAACTTGAGCATTTAAAAATTGATGCATTTCCTATAAACTTATGTATTTTTTCAAGGTCATCTCTGATGAGTCTATATATCAGTAGATTGAGATATTAATCGAACAAAAAAAAATTTGCAAATGGAGGCATATTAAGTAGAACTAATTGATAGTAATAAAGATGAATGACTTCAGTTGAGACAAAACTTGAAAGAGAAAACACAACAACATTTTATTAAATTAACACAAAAAGGAAAAATTAATTATATTGCAACAGATATTAATCGTTAATTGTCTGCCATTGTTAAGCTCGTTTGTCTCCTCTTTTATTGGGCTTTTTTTTCTTAATGTATTGTTTATATAAATAAATATCGCAATCATATATGGCAGCGTGGGAAAGGAGGAGCCGTTAACATTCTGTAGACTCGCATATTTTATTTTATTGATTTACACACACACACACACACACACAGACACACCTACAATATGTAAATAATACATTTCGTCGTTTGTAAAAACTGAGCATATTTATAAAATTTATCTATTTGTTTATTATTTTTTTAAAATTATATGTAAGCATTTATTTTTTGAATAGACATTTGTCTTCCTGATTGAAATGTGAGAATACGAACGAAATCATTGTTGTTTATTATTTGGAGATACTTAATATTATCAAAAAATAAGTTACCACATAAACAATTTTATAAACAATTTTGTATTCTCACAGTATTTCATCAAGAGACAATTTCCCTTCGATCTAAACAATTCGCAGATTGTTTACAGAACTCTGCCTTGAAGTCGTTTTCTTCCCTATGACAGCAAGCGAAATCTCAAAGAGGCCTTAAGGAAACGTTTCAGTATTATTTTTGAAAACCGAAAGTATTGAAAATTTTTTCCTTGAAAAAGGTTTTAAATTTGAGCAAAATGGGCATTCCCAGTGATATGGTAAATATGATCAAATTGTCCTTTCTTCAAAAAACAAATGATCTTTTCATGTCTCGATAAAAGTCGAAGATAAGAAAAGAAGTTAAGTCTGTGCATTAACGTGAGGCACGATTGATTTTATGGGACATTTTCAAAGTCAAATAAAGTCTCAATCGTTAGTCTTTTATTTTTTACACAAAAAAAAGTAGCTGGACTTAAGGAAGCTATCTTCGATAGGGTTACCGTATTTGCTTAATTCTAATCAAACAAATCTTCGAAAAAAATTTGTAATAATATTTCGTTTTTTAAGTCAAAATTTTACTTGTTAGTATTCATTGGTCAGCGATAGATGAACTGATCGGGTTGAATTTTTATACCCACCATCCAAACTGAGGGGAGTATATGCATTTAATCATTTTATTTGTTTTGTTTTCTTCGTAATGCCTAGAAGGAAACTTCAGAGACCCCACAAAGTAAATATATTCTTGATCGGCTTCAAATTTGGAATCGATTTAAGCACGTCCTTCTGTCCATCTGTGAAATGTCGGTAGTAAATATTTTCCTGGTCGCAAAAATGAAGATATCGGCTTTAAATGTGGCAGAAATTGGAATTGGAAATTTTTTTCACATACCTTACTATTGAAAATGGTCCAAATCGATCACAGGCCACGCCTTCAGTATAAAATAAGCTGAAAACACAGCTTTTTGGTTCAGTGGCCTTAGACCGTAAAATAAAAATTTTCACGGTATTCCATGGAATATGGAATGGAATGAGAAAATTTGTCACGCCTATCTATTCAAATTTAGTTTTTTCCCCTTTCGTTCAGATAAAGCTGGTGGGTATAAAAGATTCTTTATAGCCGAATATAATTTTCTTACTTCTTTAGTTTCAAAGCGATCAAAATCCTCTACATTGACCAAATAGTTTGCGCACTAGTGCTTTAGGAATGCAAAAGCTTTTCTGCGAGATAATCTTTAAGTCAATGGAGGTTGTTACTTACATCTATGCGAGAGTTGCTTTTTTTAATGAAGACAAATTCATTTTTAGTCGAAACAATTCGAAATATTTTCTTGTAAATGAAAATGAAAGCACTTATGGTACTTATGGTATTCTTGGAATTACTACCATATTCGCGACATATGTCCCCTACCGCTTTGACACTCCTCTAGAGGTTTTCATATCTTCAGCCTTTAAAAAATCTCATAAAATTTGGCATTAAATCAAAAAGTATTAACAGTTATAGTCGAGTATTAAAGAGCTTAAGGAAAGACATTTGAACGATTGAGGAAATCAATCAGTTAATCGTTTAAAAAAATGCATTAACCTTAAGGGAGACTCGCTTTTTATTTTTGCAAATGTAAAATTGTTTTACTACTTTTGCTTTAATTCGCATAAAATATTTCGAAAAAATTTTTCATGTTTCACAATAAGATAACGAACACAACGAAAATTATATCCGGCTTGAGTTGAATACTTTTGATGAAAGAAAAAGTAAGTAAAAAAATTATCTTTGACTGTGGCCGAATCTTTTATACCGTCCCTGTCGTCCTACTAGAAAAAAAGAACTGTAAAATATTGGGTGGGCGTGACTGATTTTTTCCGTTTTTAGAGAACATAGGCGAACATTTTTATTAAGAGTTTATTGCAACTTATAAATAATTAGCAGAAAATTTAAGAAAAAACAATTGTTATTCGTTTCGCTTTGTGGACGTCCTTTGATCGATCTGGCCGCTTTTCAATACCCAATTGCTTGTAAATGTTTTTAATGTTTTTGGAAAATGTCAATACGAGATCTTAATTTTTGCAATCGGCAGAGCGCTTAACACAGACTTTACACAGATGGACAGACAGACATACTTAAATCGATTCAAAATTTGATCAAGAATATGCATACTTTATGAGGAAAAGAATTAAATTTTGCTAGGTAGGCGTGGTAGATTTTTTTATTTTTTATGGAATACTTTGGAAATTTTTATTTTACTATGTATGAGAACTGAGAAAACCAGCCCGTGTTTTCAATTCATTTTGTACTTTGACCGAGTTGGCTTATTTTCAACACCCATCTATCTGCAAGAACTTTCAATGCTTTCGTTAACTTTGAAGCCGATATCCTCACTTTTGCGGCCAGGAGAATGTTTAACACAGACGGATAGACAGACATATTTAAATCGATTCAAAATTTCATAGTGATCAAGAACTATTTTATGGAATATTTAAAGTTCGCCTTTTGGCGTTGCAAGCAAAATAACGAAATAAATATACCTCCATCCTTTCGTTTTAGGTATTAAAATAAAACCTACAGCGTTAGCTAAAGAAAACATTCATAGCGATAGCTTATGGGAGTTGTATGACATCCCGCTAATTCACTTAGATATGTTTGAAGGAAGCTAATGTACGTATAACATCTTGTAGCAACACTTATTAGTTTGAAATTTTGGTTTGAAATGGATTAGAAACTAGTTTCTTTGAAGTTTTGTTCTCATAAAATTCTGAGCCAATTAAGTTGTTTCAATTCAATTATCTTGTTTTGAATTTTCAAATTAAAGTTAAGCGAAAGTTACAAAACAAAATTTTAAAACATAAATCTCTCTCTTTAGTGAAAATGTTTTCGAAAATTTCTTTTCTTACCAATTATCATAGAGTTATGACTTTTAACCGGAACCATAATCCATTGGCTTATAATTCACAAACTCGTATACAATTTATTGGCGTATTTTAGTTGAAGGATTTTGGATTTCGATTCAATCTTTCGTTTCGTTTATAGTAAGGAGGAGGATGAAGAAGAGAAATGCTTATGGAAAATCCGACAAATTGCTGTAATTTATGACGTCTGCGAGTACAGTATTTTTGCCTGTTAATCACGGAATGACAAAGTAAATATATCCCCTGTAGTGGCTATAAAAATAAATTCGTTATTTTTATTTATTTATTTTTTTTCTAAGATAAGATAATCACAGAGAGAGTAAAAGTTGTTTATTAAAGTTATAAAATGATATTAAAAAAAAAAAAAAAAACCACGATCAAGTTCAATGTCAGTCATTATTTCACGCATATCGCTTACTACCGTTAATATATGGATTATTTAATTAATTATCAACAAAAACATCTTGTTTATGGAAAACAGCATAAAAAGTGAAAAAAAAAAGTTAACAATAAAAGCGTTTAAAACAGTTTGCATTGCATTTAAGGTATTTAAGGTTTATTAATGATTTTTTTTTTCTCATTTTAACCATAATTCTCATAAAATC
>KK351067.1:1286635-1298338 GCA_000671755.1 Glossina brevipalpis | reverse complement strand
TACCGAATAACTTTAGATTTGAGTTGACAGAAATGAAAATAAACAAGGAAGAAAATTATATTCGGCTGTACCGAATTTTTTATACTCACCATCTTTGTGCAAAAAAAAAGGGAAAAAACCAATTTTTAATGGGTGGGCGTGGTAGATTTTGTCTATTTTTATGAAATCCTGTGGATGTTTTTAATCAGCAGAGAGCAAAACATCCAGAAAACAAGGCGTGTTTCTCGACTTATTTGATACTGTAGCTTATTTTATATTGTAGGCGTGGCCTGTGATCGATTTGACCCGTCTTCAATGGGAACGTATGTGAGAGGACTTTCAATGTTTCTCCCAGATAAGCAGATATATGCAAATGGACAGACGGGCGACCGGACGGACGGACGGACGGATGAGTACGTCTAAGTGAATTCAGGAATTTATACTGATACTGATCAAGAATATCATCAAGAAAAAATGAAGAAAAGATCAAGAAAAATAAGTAAGAAAATTATATTCGGCTGTGCCGAATCTTCGATACTCATCACCTTTATCTTACAAAAATGAGAAAAAATTACATTGTGATAGGTGGTCGTAACAGTGAAAGAACTTCCAATGTTTCTGCCAAATTTCAAGCTAATATCTTCACTTTTGGGGATAAGAGATTGTTTACTATAGACATTAGATAGTTAAGCAGGCAAATATATGGACAGACGTACCGACGGATACGTTTAGATAGATTTCGAATTTCATACAGGTCAAGAATATATACATTTTATTTGGTTTCAGAAGCATCTTTCTTAATGGTACAAATATTTTCACAAACAGAATTAAATTTCAGTACTCTTTTATATCGAGTGGGCGGGCTCGATCCTATCCATTTTTGTACAAAGAATACGGGATAGCTAGCGCAATATTTTTGAAGGTTTTTCTTATTCTATCTGCTGCGGTTTACGTGTAATGAGCAAAAGCAGAAATGTTTTTAGTCTACATGGTACTGTGGGCACGTCCTTCAATACCTACCTGCGTTCAAGTACTAGCAATGTTTTTGCCAAATCTGAAGACGATAGCTTACTTTTTGCGACCAGGAGAAAGTTTACCACAGACATTACACAGACAGATGGACAGACAGAAATGCTTAGATCGATTCTAAATTTGATGCTGATCAAGAATATATATGCTTTGTGGGGTCTCCAAAGTTTCCTTTTGGTAGTTACAAACCTAACGATAAAATGAAATATACCCGTCACCTTTGGTGGTGGATATAAAAAATATGCAAGTCTTTAAAAAAAAGAAAGAAAATTTTTTGTTTTTATTACCTTTCGATGGTGTAAGTAGTCAGCTCGCAAAAGTGTCCGCACAAAAAGGCTTCGCTTACTTTCATTGCAATTCTACGTTTAAGAAATTACATGAAACGGTGCCAAGAGGTTAAGCAGAATCATTATTATTGAAATTTAATTTTTTTTTTTTTTTTGGAAATGTTTGTTAAAATGCCTCTGGAACGATATAAAATGTATATATGCTTGATCAGTATGAAATTGGGAATCAAAATACGGGTGTCCGTCTGTCCGTGTATCCATCTTATCTGTCTGCTGATCTGTGTAATGAGTGCGGTAAACATTCTCCTGGCCGCAAAAATAAAGATATCGGCTTTAAATTTAGCAGAAATATTGGAAGTTCTTTTACATACCTTGCTATGGAAAA
Organism: Glossina brevipalpis; assembly: GCA_000671755.1. Classification (NCBI taxonomy): domain Eukaryota; kingdom Metazoa; phylum Arthropoda; class Insecta; order Diptera; family Glossinidae; genus Glossina; species Glossina brevipalpis. The sequence continues at coordinate 1,296,658 of KK351067.1, read as the reverse complement.
TGAACCAAATTGATCACAAGCCACGCCTACAGTGTAAGGTGAAAGAACATCTGTTTTCCGTCTATTACTCCGCTGTTTTTCGCGGTATTCCATGGCTGGCTGTGTTCCACGGTATTCTATAGTTTGCCACGCCCACTTATTAAAATTTAGTTTTTCCTCCTTTGTTGAGATAACAGTGGTGGGTATAAAAGATTCGGCTCATTCGAATATAATTTTCTTACTTGTTTTATTGTTGTTTATAAAATATTTTTATCTAATATTGTTCTTAGGTCGTTGACTTCAACCTTAATTCTGTTTTCAAATAAAAATATTTAAATTGTTTATTCAAAACATATTTGGAAAAGACCATCAAATTAAACTTTTCGAAAATTCCTTAACTAATATTTATCAACATTTTTCTTTATAATCAGTTATAAAAGACTTTTGCAAACAAAACCGTTTTCGTCTTATATTTATTTTGCATTTGAACGCTTGTCTATTGCAGTTTGAAGTATTCCATAATTCCCAAAGTATTCCGTAATTGCATGTTATTACAAAGATTTTTCTTTGTTTTTTTTCTTCTTTTTTTTTTAAATTGAGGGCACATATGCGTATATATATGCGTTGTGTGTCGCCTCCATCTCCACTGTCTGCTTTCGTGAGTCTTAACAATATTTAACCATTTTTGGTCGCTTTTCAATATTTAAAAAAAAAATTTTTTTTTTTTTCTTTAAATATTTTTTCGCTTACTATTTGAATAATTAATGTCACGTTCTATTTAATGTGAAATCATGCCTTTTTTAGATATTATGTATTCATAAGTTGTAAGCTTGTATTAGTGAACGGTAGGTGTATGCGAAAATTTACATCGATGTGATAATAAAAAGAAAAGGTTTCAGTTTTTTGTTTTTATTTTTTGCGGTTTTAAATGGTTTTTTTGGTATCGCTTTTTTATGGATAATTTGAGAGAGCTTTTGAGCCTTCAATTGTAACAAAACAGATAAAAACTAATATGAAGAACTTTTACTTGCCTTAGGATTATCCTAGTGAGGGGATCGCTACAGACGCCCATATAAATCAAGGGAATTGAAGATTTTCTTTTATTCTTCTTAAGTTCTTACCTTTGAGGTCCTCATCAAAGGAAATCAAAGGATCTTCTTTAAGAATTTCTTCTTCTGTTCTCGACAGTCGTGCTATTAGGCGGACCTCGGGAACTAGTGAAATGTTAGACGGGGCGGAGAGAATGGCAACGTAGTAGTTGCTGAATATTTTTTCTTCGGTCAATGAGCAATGTTTAGTAAAAAATAGGTCTTACTTGATACCTTCTTCTTCTGGTATCAAGGATATCGGGGTAGCATCAGGTGTTTAATGTGTGGTCCTGACATTTAGAACTTTTTGAAAGCCGTGATTCAGAGGAAAAGTACAAATGGCCCGTGCAGTTTTACAGTTGCAGCAAAATCGACTTGCTTGACTCAAGGAAGTAAAGCACTTTTGAGGAAGCCACGTCTTGATCACAAACAGCAGCATGATATGATGGCTGAATTTCATTCTATTGTCACGGTAGTGGCGTGCATCTGTTAAAGGACAAGTGAAGAAGTATGTCAACCTGTGTACCGCCACCAATCCCGGGCTTAGGTTAATATTATAGGCAGAGAATAGCCAGATCGCCTTTCTAGGACAGCAAACAGGTACTCAGAGGAGTTACAGACGTTCAAAGGTATATCCCTCCGCGAGATTTATGATTAAATGAATTTTAATATCTACATTAATAGAGAGTAAGGTCTCCTGTATTTTTTTATATGAGCCGGCATACTTCCCTCACGTTACCCGGTATCCATCGTAACGCTCGGACTACAAATTTTTTTTTCAATACGAAATAATTCACTCGCGCGCGTTCTTTTAATTATAAATCTAATGGAACTAAAGATTTGTTAATTTTTGTTATCTTACAGTTCAGTTCACATGATCCTCATACACCACAATGGCGTTTGGATCCGTGCCAACTGGAGGACACCGCTCCAGAAATGGAAGATCCTGTTAGGTTATTCCATGGACGTGTACGAATTGTTTGGGAACACAACAATCACACTCTGAACACCAAGTTGATGGTCACAGTTTTGGGGAAAGGAGATCAGTGTCGCAGCGAAAAGAAACATCAATGCTTAAAAATCGGGTAAATTTTTCTCTGACGATCTAGTTATTTATCAAAAAAATTTACCTAAAAATATCGTTTTATTTTTCGTTGCAGAGATGAACCAATATTATGTATATCTAAAGCATTAATATGTGATGGCATACGTCATTGTCCTTATAGTAATGAATATGATAGTGACGAAGACTATGCCATGTGTTGGAAGCGCAGTCGTTACGATGAGCCTATACCACCTGCCATAGAATCCGATTTGCTTGAACATTTTGCTTTAGAAATATTTCATAATCTGTTTGCTTTCGATGCACCCGTTTTAGAGAGAAAACCGGAAGGAAAGTCAAATATTACAAAGATGAATGACCACAAAGATGGCGGTACAAGCGTTGTAAACAATTCCTTGGTTGACGATAAGAGCGAAGGTGTAGCAAATGATAATAATAGTATGGAGGTGAAAGGTTTAGGTTTCCTGGGACGACGTAACACTACGCGTAACGGTTTAAACTCAGATCTTTCGAAATATGGACCTTGGGGCTACTTAATGCTAGGCATGTTGCTATGTGGAGGAGCTTTATTAATTTGCGGATTATGGGGTAAGTCTTTAAATCTACAACCAAGAGATATATTTGTTTTGCCCTCAAAAGCCTGACATATGCGTTTTTTCTTCTCATTATTTGATTTTTGCTAAAATCTCATATAAACGCTTGCAAAATACTTACTTTCCTTTACGGATCTTCACAAATCTCTTCACAGTTCTCTATTATCGCTGTAGCTATTACTTTCAAAGCATACATTCATTTTCAGCTTCTGCTTCGCAGCATGCAGCTAATAATGAACGCCAATCTGCTCTACAAAATGCAAATAGTGGAGCTACGAATAATTTAAGTGGAGATCAACTCGCTAGCGCTAATCCTCCACCAAATTATGAAGAGTTAGATCCGCCACCTCCTTACTCAGTACTCTTCCCCAATCAAAAGGCCTCCTCCAGCAATACATTAAACTCTTCTGAAGCATCAGCTACGTCAGCGATGCCTACAACAACCATTCAATTATCACCGTCGGCTGCTCCTGGTACAACGAGATCAACAATACGTGTCGCAGTTAATTGAAGGGAAACAACAGAATCATGTGTTCGTTTATACAATCGTCCTTTTTTCATGAAAAAAAAAAAAATAAGAAAAAAACAACCTTAACCAGTGAACATGTTTTAAAATTCGCTTGACAACATCAATTAATTGTAAACTTTGACTGACTTTTTTTTGTTTATGCTTATATTGAGAAAAGAAAAAAAAAAAAAGGAAAAAATAACTTTAAAAAAAATATACTTTTAAACTGACGTGTGGTGTTCAAGGTTTGTTTAAAATACACAGATTTTTTATTTTTTTTAACTCTTCTCAGCTAAACTAAATGTATCCGAGACAGCTCAAGTTTATATTTAAGCTTAGTTATATACACTTTTTCAGTTAATTTATTTAATTATTTAATTAGCTTTAAGTTGATGTGTAAAAATTTTTTCGGAAATAATTACGATCGCTTCGTTTTTGTTTTATGATGATTTTATTATTAAAAAATCATTTTCTCCCCTTTTTTGCTTTTTTTTTTTTTCTTTGTCTTTATAATTATGAAAAATGATTTTTAATGAAACTCGAAGTTTTGTATAGAAATGTTGTGACACCATTGTATATCTAGCTTTTTTTTAAGAATATTTATAAATTAATTGTTAATTTATTTTTTAATGTGATATAATTTAAATTTTATAAAAAAGAAATCAAAAATGATTCAAAATAACATTAAGAGAAATAAATATGAAAAAAGAAATTTTAAAAACTTTAAAAAATATTCAATTTCTGAAAAGGGAAACTAAACTATATAGAATTATTTTCTTTTTTCTTTTTTAGAGTACTCCCAGTAAATGATTTAAAAAAAAACTTTTAATTAATTAAAAACCCTTCAAATGATTTACAGACAGACTTAAGTATTGAAACATTGAGTTGAGATGTTTGCAAATATCCTTTATGCTTAACTGCTTCAAAGCACTTCTATTATATTAGGTTGGCAATTAAGCAACTACCGATTTCACTTATAAATGTCTCTCGCTCCCATTTTTATGAGATCCGTAAATGTTATGATCTTCTTCTTCTTATATATGTCAGCTGTTATCCTTATCTAGCTTCAAAAGTTCATTGCGTAGATATTTTCTTAAAGTTTTTCTTTTCACCTCAACATTAATATGGAGTGCCAGCGCGGACATTTCCGCCATATTTTGCTTTATTATTTTCTTAAAGGAAAGAACGCAAAAAAAACCACCAAAAAGTTACGTGATATGTGTGGTGATGAAGCCTTTAAAGAAAGGCAACGCCTAAATTGGTTTGAAAAATCCGTTCTGGAGATTTTTGCCTTAAAGATGACCAACGTTCAGATTGACCGGTTGAGCTTAATAAGGACGAAATCAAAACCATTATCGAAGCGGATCGTCATACAACTACACGGGAGATTGAAGAGAAGTTAAAAGTTTCACCTACAGCCCTTGAGAAGCATTTAAAACGTGTCGGTCTCGTTAAGAAGCTAGATATTTGGGTTTACGCACAATTTAAAAGAAATTCATCTGACAAAGCGCATGAGCGTTTGCTTAAGCGTAATGAATACGATCCGTTTTGAAAACGAATCATGACTGGAGACGAAAAGTGGATTGTGTACGACAATTCGACAATCGAAAACCATCGTGGTGCATGACTAAAGAGTCATTGCAAACCACTTCAAAGGCACATATCAAACGAAACAAGATTTTGCTGTCAATTAGGTGGGATTCGAAAGCTCCTGTGTATCTTCAGTTGCTTCCAAGGGACCATAGCATCCTTTTAATTCGGATGTCTACTGTCAGCAATTGGATAAATTGGATGCAGCGGTCAAGGAAAAGCTTCCAGAATTGGTCAATCGTAAAGGTGTCATTTTCCATCAGGACAATGCTAAGCCACACACTTCTTTGGCCACTCGGAAAACATTGATGGAACCATATAGTTCTGATCTTGCGCCATCGGATTGCCACTTATTTCGATCACTGGCCAACTCCCTTTGTGGTAAAACTTTCAACGATGAGGACGTTGTAAAATCTCACTTAACTTAGTTTTTGGCCGAAAGGGAGCAGACTTTCTTCGAGCATGGGATTTTCAAGTTGTCAGAGAGATGGCAAAAGGTTACCGAACAACAATGAAAATACATTGTAGATTAAACTTCATTCCAAGTAAAAAAAAAAAAAACTTTTATTTTATTGAAGAAATCGACAGTTATTTAGTGACCAACCCAATATATAAAATTTCTTTCTCGAACTCCTCTAGGAATTTCTATTTTTATTTATTTTAACTTAGCTGCGATTTTTTGCTTTATTTTAAACGTTTTTTTTATTCATTGATTTCTCTCATTTTTTTGATAAAGAAGCAATAGCTTTACATTTTTTGATGGAAGAGACTAAATGATAACAAATCTTTGTTCTACTAATCGTAATCGTTGTAATCGCATTACCATTTAGTAGATAGAAACGACTGAGTATGAAGCACATCCTTGTATATATATGTAGAGATGTTAATAATGTTTATTTATTGAGATTGAAAAACTAGATTACAAATGACAACATACAACAATAAAGTTTTGCTCCGTAGAAAACTGTTGACAGTTCAAGGACTTAATTTTACAAAGTTTTCTTTTCAATTGTTCTTACGTCGGTTTCACTTTCGTATACATTTTACATTCATCCGTTACCTTTCTTGGCTCGTTCTGTTTTTTCTTGTTATCCTATTAAGGGGAAGGCTGCTGTAAAAGCTTAAAAAAAATATGTATTTTTTTGTTTTTTTTTTGGTAATTTCTGTAGGTAGGAAGGATGATAGTAAAGCAATAATATCTGAGGAGTTTACTAAGCATATATTTAAGTATTAAAATAAATATTACTCTATGAATAATATCTAAAAAAATGGCAGCACCCTAACCATTCTCCCGAAGCTTCTTTAACTTAAAAGTATCTGCGACCCAAATTTGAATCAGACTTAAATCTAAACTAGTAAGAAAATTATATTATGTCGAATCATTTCCCCTTTATCTCAAAACAAGGCACGCAACTAAATTTCAACAGGAGGGGCGTAGGAGATTTTTTCTATCTTTATGAAATACCACGGAACCTTTTTTTTTGTAGTCTGTGAGCACTGAGCAAAACATCCAGAAAACATAGGTGTTTTCGGCTTATTTTATATTGTAGACGTGACTAGGGATCATGACGTGGATCATTTTCAACACTAACCGGCGTGCAATGTTTCTATTTCGCAGACGTTACACAGATAACCAAGCAGACAGATGGACAGATGGGCAGACGGATACGTCTAGGTGGATTCCGAATTTCATACTGATCGAGAGTATATACAATTTATGTGGTTTCTGAAGCATCTTTCTTAATGTTACAAATGTTTTCACAAAAGAATTAAATTTCACTATTCTATTATATTGAGTGGGCGTGGTTGGTACTTTCCATTTTTGCCAAGAGAATAGCTGGCGCGATATTTGGAAATCTTTATAAATCTATCTACTATAGTTTATGAGTAAATAGCAAAAAGATCCAATTTGGTGGGCATGTCCTTTGGCCTATTTTTTCTCGCTTTCAATTCAAACCTGCGTGCAAGTACTTCGAATGTTTGATATCGATATCTTCATTTTCGCGGCTAAGAGAATGCTTACACCAGACATTACATAGACGGACAGACAGAAATGGTTACAACGATTCTAAATTTGATACTGATCAGGAATATGTATACTTTGTGGGGTCTCCGAAGTTTTCTTGTGGGAGTTACAAACCAAATGAAGTATACACCTCACCTTCAGCGTTGGGTACAAAAAAAATGAATTTAAATCTTCATTGAACACACATCGCAGATAATTTTTTATTCTAGAATTGCGCAAAAATATAGATTGAAATCGGTTAGTTATGGGTAAAATGAACAAAGGAGCCTAATAATTAGTCAAAAGCTTGAAAATTTGCATATTTTACGTGAGATTCTAATTTTTAAAAGCGCCCGCTACATGGATCATTGTTTCGTTCAAGTACCAAAAACGAAACAGATGTTGTTCCGTAAGACGATACTAACTCAGAGCGAGTTTTTGAAGCCCGTTCCTTGGGATACAAACGATCATGCGACGAATCAATCTAGGTTGAAGCCCGCTGCCGGTTTTTTATCGCCTTTGAAGCTACTGAGATCGTCGGACTTTGAACAGATTTTCATTCTCTAGTTTGGCCGCACTAGAGTCTCTAACTTAACTATTTTTCCATAGTCAGGTTATACTGTGGTAACAAATTTCAAAAAATTCTTAAAAGTACTTCTGGAAAGTCGAATTTGAATTCACCTCGCTTATTTGAAAGCTATTTTCATACACATTCATGTGATGTATCTGAATATCGTTGGAATTTTCTAGTTTGGCCGCACTCGAGCCTCTAATATGGCTAATTTTATTCCGTCGGGTACCGTTCATATATCGATATTCAAGCATTTATTGAAAGGAATTCACTAAAGTAGCGGGTTCATTTCGTTATTAATGTTAAAGGATGTCCCATGTAGATTCTCATGGCATTTACAAAAGTTTCCTAGGTATCTTAATTTGGACCGAGTGGACTTCCAAATCCAACAATAAGTTGACGCTAATTGCTTTACAGATCTATGTTAATTCTTTTACAGAACTCAGTTAAAGTTATTGTTAAATGTCTTTCCTAGTTAAATTCGAATTTATCTTCACACCCTTAAATAAATCCCGTTATTAAGACCATTCAAAAATATTTTTGTACTTGAATCGCATAACTATGTGGCAATAATGTAAATACAAATTTTACAGACTTTTATTCGTATTACAAGAAAACCTGTTTCGACACGGACCCTATGAAAAATGAAATTTTCTAAGTTTTGAAAAATGAGAGAAATTTTTCTAAGTTTTTAAAATTTTTTTTTTAATCAGAAAACGATTAAAAATGTTTTTTTAAGTAGAAAAAAATAAAAAAATATGAGAAAATTTTTTGTAAGTTTTGAACAATGAGATAAATTGCACAGCAGTCGACGCTCTTGTTTGATCCGAATTCTTTGGCTTCATCGCTCCTGGAGTCATCTCTTTTTTCATGGTCTGCGCTGTTGAATTACGAACGCTTCGAATAAGGCAAGAATTGAAAACAAAATAAAATAGAAAACTCTACCTCAAATCAAACTTAAAGTCCCGCAATTTCATAATATATAAATTTTCTTGGGACGGACTGTACTCGAAAGGTCTGAGTAATAACTCCAGCTATACACAAGTTTCAGAATTATCTCTCAAGAATTCTCTATCAGGGCTGTCGTTTCACTTTTTTTACTACTGTACTTAGTTTACTTACTTATTTAATGCATACTTTTCGGAGGAGGAGGAATTGTTTCCCAGTTGTTTAAATAAAACACAATTTATTTGGAGAAATCTTGAAAAAAGAAATGAAGAAGGGATACGAGTTAGACACAGTGGGTGTTGAACGTTTTTATTTCATTTTTTTTTTTCTTTTTTGTATCAATAGATTACTTCTTTTTCCATATGTTTACAATTACAGAGTCGTTTTTCATTTTCTTTTTCTTTTTATCTTTTTTTTGAATTTTTTTTTTTTGTTTTTCACATTTGTAAATTGGTTGCTTGTGTGTGTTTTAGTTTTCCATTTTTGTTGTTTTTCTTGTTTAATTTTCATTAATAAAGACGTTTAGTAAATAAGTTTAGGATTTGTTCGGTTTTTAAGGGGAATTTGTTTTATTTTGGTTTACCTAGAATTGTTTTACTTTTTATTTTTTATTTATTGATTTTTTTTGTTTTTTGAGGAGATTGTTTTACACATATAAAGTTAATATATAACTGTTTTAAGTCACACATTCAGCTAGTTGTTCTTGTTGTTGTTGTTGTTGTTCTTGTTGATTTATATTTCTTTTTAAATAATATTCGTTTTTTTTTTTATTCAACTTTTATTCTTTACCTAAAGAAATACTAAAAATTTATTTAACTTTTTTAATGATAATTTTGGAGGGTATGTAAATAAATTGTTTTTTTTTTTTTTGGTTTCTTATTTAAAAATAATTTTAATAAAAATTAAAGTAAACACAGTCAACAGATTTTTTTATTTGTTTGTGTAGATTTGTTGATTTGTAATTTTCTAGGAGTATAACAATATTGTGTTTTTTTTTATTATTATTATTATTTTTTTATCTGTACTTTTACTAATTTTTAGCTTTTTGTTTACTTTTCTCTAAGTTCCGTGTGCCAATCTTTTTAAGCATTTTTGTTTTTTTGTTTTTTTTTTTTTTTTGTTATATATATAATTTTTATATATTTCATTTATATATATATCATTATATGTATATATATATATCTATATATCTATGTATATATATAGATATATATATGTGGCTTGGTAGGTAACAATTTTCATTCATGCCCACCTGTTTTTAGTGTTAAGTGTTTAAGTACTTGTTTGCATAGGTTTTGTGTTTTACGGTGTTCGTTGGTTGTGGCATGAATCCAAGAAAATGTTCCTCTGATAAAAATTTCATTCATAAGAATTAGGCGTTTAATTATCATATGTTCACAATTTGTAATTTATTTCTTATTTTATTTTTCTTCTTCTTTTCTAGTTATACTTACGCACGCTTGCTTTCTTTATATACTGTTTGTCTCGTTCTAGCTACGACTTCATAAAGACAAACTTATTTTTTTATTTTTTTTGTATTTTGACTTAATATCTAAAGATCCTAAAAATACATTAAATTTTTTCGATTTCTGTGTGTGGATTTGATAGTAAAAGTTGCCAAAATTTAGATATTTTATATATAAAAAAAAAAAAAAAAAAAAAAAAAAAAATAAAAATA
>KK351067.1:1254613-1275017 GCA_000671755.1 Glossina brevipalpis | reverse complement strand
GCTAATGGTTCAAGAAATCCAAATTAAAAATTTTTCTTAAGAAACAAAGGTCAAAACTGCACTTCACAAAAGCTGATATTTGCAAATTTTACAAAGTAAGTTATTGGTGAATAAAATACATAAGAGAGAGAGAGAGATGAAATTGGAATCTAAGTGAATTCTAAATCAATTTTAAGATTTGATCTGAAATGAACATAAAATTATAAGAGAAATGGAAATATATGCCCTCAAAAATTGGTTAAAGCCGTAATATATTATCAATATTGAGAGACGCAGTAGAATTATGCGAAATGTTTAATTTAAACTTTTGATCTTCCGCTTAGATAAATACTGGCAAGTCCCTTAAGCTTTATAACAAATAATTTAGTTTATCTTTCTCCAGATTTATTTCTTTTTTTTTTCTTTTTTGCTTTCTTTTTCACATTTTTTAGTTACCTTTTCTTCTCTTGTTCTTATTTCCTCGCCAATAGGGGATTCACAACAAAATTTTTTGCTTGTTATTTGGCTTAATGCATATGTTCGCTAATATGTAGATATCGCATTGCCAACATGTACATATCTATGCATATATATACATGAGTTTGAGATCTCGTTTGTTGTTGTTACTGTAGTATAAGAATTTAACTTTGATGGTTTAAATGCTTTGTGTGTACTTTTTATACAAATCACTGATATTCAAGTTGTTCGTGGTTACTACAGCAGAGTGCCAATCGCGTATACATTATGCAATATGTATGAAATATAACGGTAGTTCGTAGCTAAACAATATGAGAATGAGTACTTTTATGTTTGTTTTCTTTTTCTTCTTTTTTTTTCTTTTTTTTTTTGAATTTTTTGTTTTACTCTTAAAAACACAACAACAATAAACATAACAATATGTTTTATTGCTACATATCAACAATTTTTTATATGTGCATTATGTACGTGTATGTATGTATGTATGCATGTGGGTGGGTGAATTGAGTTTTATGTTATGTGTGATATCTTTTTATGTATATAAATATCCACAACATACATATGATATATTGCTGTACAAGTGCAACTCTCCTGAAGGGGGCGAAAAAAAAAACGTATAAGTTTCTATTGTTGTGTATATCTCGTGCTCTGACGCTGAATGACAGCTTCACATAAATGCGGTTTGTTTTTAAAAACTCAATAAAATCATTGTACAGGGATTTTAAGTTATTGTTAAATATTTGTGTTTGGTTTTTATGTACATACACGCTCTGCACTGAATTACATAAATCAATACATACATACATACATACATATACATATATATACATATATTTATGTAAGTAGTATGTAAGTAAGTAAACACAGTATACTTTATATCTCTTAATATTTTATAAAATCTTTTTTACCTTGTAACCGGCTTTCAAGTCCAATTCGTCAGCATGACGGGCTTTAAAATTGTACAAAACTACATACAAATTGGTTGGCAATAAACGATGAGATTTCTGTATGTTGTAAGTTGTAAAGAAAATAAATAAATAAATAATTAAGAGAAAATGTTAGTAAAATTGTACATTTAATTCAAAGTGCACTGAAAAATGTCATTCCAAGCATAAATCGAAAAAAAAAAAAAAATTAAAAAACAAACCAAAAATCAAAGAGAAATGTAAAGTAAAAAAAAATTTGCCTTTTTTTTTTGTAGGAGATCCTGCAAATGTTCTTAAATTAGCACTTATGAGTGAAAATATTCGGGTCTAAAGCAAATCTACAATATTTCCATTATATCAGAGCAGTTCCGTCGCAAATGAACTTTAAGCCTAAAAAGGCTTCTATTTGTACTGTCCGAAATGAAGACGAGGTTGTACCCAAGTTCAACTAAATTTAAATTTCAATTTCGCATCAAAAATTGTCTCTCCAAGATTTGAAATGTATTCATCAAATTTGATATCCAAAGATCTGTTGATGCACCGAGAAACACTAATCGATCGAAGCGCTTTTATATGTTACGAACTTATTACTTGTTCGGCGCTAAAATGCTTCTAATCGGCCTATTAACACATCTATACCAATAATAGAAAAAATACTTTATTATTATAGTTTATAGACATACTTGGGTGGGTGGCTAGTGGGCACTCAAGATAATTATAGTGTTTTACTTTAATCTTGAAAAGTAAAAAACGAAACGAAAGACAAAGCGAATCGTATTCTAATTTCCAGGGATACTTTCTTAAAATTCTTTGTTGATCGCGATAAGAAACGGTTTTTCTATCGATCGATCGATAATCTCTTATGGTTTTTCTACCTGTTTTGATCGATTGTTTTTACTATGAATCAGTTTAGAGCTTCAAATTTAATATTCTGGTTAGACAACTGTATCAAGTCTTTATATAATAATGAAATTTATGTTTTAATAGTTTGAGTTTTAACAGTGGACTCTACATGGGTAAACTTTACATGAGTAAACTTTTCTTACCATCAATTTTTGAATATGTAATGACAAATATAGAAGCAAGTTGAGACCAGTTTTATAGTAAAAATTTAATAAGGTGTTGTCTCATATATAAAACATAAATAATGTGGTTAAAATTGTTGATCGTGCTACTTCGAAAGATATCGCACGATGTTGTACGATATCTTCTTATCGATCTTTTTCTTTTTACCATGATTCCGGTTGAAGTTGAAACGGCTGATTTTTTTTAACTAATCAATTTATTAGTGAATAAAACGGGAATTGAGATTTTAAATAATTTATTTATGTAATAAATAAATATGGATTCAATGAAATTATTTTGATTTTAGGAGTAAAAATTTAATAAAATCGATATCAGAGAAATTTTGCCCCATATATAAAATATGAATAAAATTTTTTTAAAATTTTTCATCGCGCTATATCGAAATATATCGCGTGACGTCGTGCGATGTCGGGAGACGTCGTGCGACGTAAATCCTTTTATCGATTCTTTTTTTTTGTTTTTTTACTTTGATTCCCGTTGAACTTGAAACTGATGATTCCGTTAATCAATTAATCAATTCAATAGCGATTAAAACGAAAATGCAGGTTTTAAATAATTTATTTATATATTCAATAAATGTGGATTCAATGAAATCATGTAGGTTTTGGGAGTACAAATTAGTTCGATCCGTTTTTTTTTTTTTGATCAAAAAGACATTTATTTGTGAACAGACTACTACTTTCTTCAACTTTTAAATGAAATATCAATTTAATAAGGGAAGGACCATTGGAGCTTTGGATTCAGGCAAGAAAAGACTTTCGTTTCGGATATCGTAATAAGATCAGACAGTAAGGAATGTCGATAGTAACCAGTGTTAATCAAAAGGAGTAATGTTAACTAATAGCACCAAGAAGGATAATACATTCCAGGTTAGTGCAGCTAAAGATTGCTGGGCGAGGTTTGCCTTATTATTGTTTATATGATTGTTAATATCGTTCCTTCATTGTGGCTATAAGAAGTAATTTTTTTTTTTTTTTTTTTTTAAGCAACACCGTTTTTAGGCGACAGGAGTTCGCTTGTTTCCTTGTTGCTTGTACATTTTTATGCATTATAAATAAAACTTTTATTAATATTAGATAAATTAAAAAGAAAATTTTTAAAAAATCAGAAAAAAAAAAACTAAGAAAGGAATACCTGAGAATATCTTACTGGTGATGGGCAAGGTGATGTACTGGCTGATGATTGCGATTTATCCATATCATCGGGTAAATCAACGCTACCACCACGCATACCACGCGTAGCGTATAATAGCTTACGTCCTTGATGTGAAGGACTAGAGGGGGCTGTAAAGAAATACAAGAGCATTAGTGAATTATCGAGAAAGAAAATAAGAAGAAGATAAATTGTAATGAAATCAAAAAAAAAAAAAGGTTAAAAGCATTAAGAAGAAGAAAAAAAGACAGGCGAATGAAAATTTAATTAAGCTCTAAAAATAATTGAAAATAATTCAAAACTAAAAAATAAATATTCAGAGTGGACTCATTACCATAAACGGGGAAAAACGTGCATAGAGAGAGAGAGAAAGGAAAAAAATTTCGGTTATTTAAATGAGTTACACGGCAAATAGTACAATTTTTCTGTCGAAATGATTTCATTAATGATTGATCAAGAATTGCATTAACTGAAAGCTTAATTGCTTTTGAAAGTTGAAAATATGCTAAATATATGATGTTTTTTTTATTTATTAATAAAAAAAAAAGCACAACTTCTACCGTAAAAATTCTATTTATTTATTTATTTTTTTTTTTTAACAACAAGAACTCAAACTTTCTAACAATCTACGATCGGTTTTAATAAAATTGCGTTCGTTATGTGTTTTATATATTTATATGAATTTTTACATATGTGTTATGAAGCTAATGATTAATAATGAGCGAAATGATTGTTTGATAAGCGTTTCCGTTATACTCTAATACAAAACCTATATATTTACTCTCATATATATCGTATACTTTATTATATTATTCTGGATTTAATTGTATTTAATCGCTTACAAGTATGAGGTTTAAGAGAGAGAAAAAAAAAGAGTACAATTTGCTGTAGTAGGATCTGTATTTTATTTGCTTGGCATTATAAGAGAGAGAGAGTTGTTACATTGCGTTAGGTAGACACACACAGATTAAAGAGAAAATCGCTTGAGAAATAAACCAAAATGGATGTGAGTTTTACTTACAATGTAAACGACTATTATTTGAGGGTGGTGTACTATGCTCCAATTGTGTACCAGATCCACTGTGATAATATGTACCGCCTGCCACTGAACTAGTGGCCGCCATCGTCCCCGCCATAGGCGGCTGTTGTCTTCGTCTCATTTGACCGTGTAATTCCGATGATTCCGGAGAATCCAAACTTAACGATTTCATGCGCAAATTTAATTTTTGTTTTCGCGGTGAGTGTGGAGCTATTTTTTATTTTTTTGTTCGGTTTATTTGGTAAATGTTTTTTTTTTTTTTTCGTTTTTTGATGTTAAGATGTTGTAGTAGAGATGATTTTTATTTATTTTTATTTTTAAGTTTTAGGTTTTTGTGTTTTTAAAGCGCGTTAGCATGAGAAAAAATTATTAATAAATAAAGAAATTTTCCTGTTAACTCTTTTCAGTTCATAATTTTGATCAATTTTTTTTTATAATTTTATAAAAATTTAAATAAAGAAATAAATACACAATTGTGAGAGTTTTTTTTTTTGTTTAAGTTAGCTTAAAAGAGAAGCCAGATTAGAGATTAAAGATTAAAGCATTTGCTAGAGCAATTAAAAGCAGTGTTATGACTTATAAAGCAGTAAAAAAAAAGAGTGCTGTTGGATTTAAGTCGCGAATGCAAAAGAGAGACAAACACAAACAAAAAATAGAAAAACGACAAGTTCTCTCGATGAGATTAATTTACTCATGCTTAGCTTATGTGTGACTAGATTTTTTTTATGAGAATAATTGTTAAATATCTAAACACATATATAGATGACACTTTAAAAACTCTAAGCAAGTGCAAATTGGAAAACTTTTAAAATAATAAAGTGAGAAATGATCTGTAGAATGTGTGAGATTTCTTTAATACTTAAGAGACTCCGACCCCGCCGTAAAAAGCGTAATTTAATTTAATTTTGCAGAACTAAACAGATTGCAAGGGCTAAGAACCAAGTAAGATCAAGAAAGTTATATGCATCCTAAGCCAAAAATTACATAAACTCGACATTAAAAGTCAAAAGATGCATCCGTTCCCGATTCAATTGGGGCCTTCAATTTATCCACTAGATTTTCGATCAATATTTATTTATTTATTTCCCTCTATGATCTATTTGACGGCATCATTAAATCAGTTTAGTGTTCGTTCTTCCTTTTTCTTTTATAGGAAAAAAAGTAATTTTATTAGTTCGTAGAAACGATGTTTTTCGATATACAGCTATAGACACATAATTAGCACAAACTCGCCTAACAAAAATTTATTAAGAAATTTATTAAGAAATTTATGAAAAAACCAAAACAAAAAAATTATTTTTAGCTCAAAGAAAAAGTTTATTTAATTAAGAAAACTAATTTCAAAATGTTTAGGTAGTTGAAGCAAAAATTTCTTTAATCAAATTTATATAAAATAATTTCGAAAGTATTAAAATTTCTTAGATATTGAAGAAATACAAAATTCTCCCCCTTGAAAAGAATTGAAGTAAAATTTGTAAAAATAGTATAACAATAATTGTAATAAAAAATAATTAAATGTATTTTCTTTATTATTGATTTACTATTTCATACCCCAATCCGCCTGTTACCTATACCTTTGACATCTTTGCGACATGTCTTCTTCGGTAATGCAATCGTTCTAAACATCACAACGCTTATCGTTATTTTTATGTATTTTATAAACTTTTATTTATCTATTTATTTCATAACTATATATAGATAAATAAATAAATAAACTTACAGCATATGATTGAGCGCAGGGTGTAATTTAAATCATATAGGACTCGGTTGCTATTTTCACCATTTCCATCGCAAGGGGATTTGAACCCGTGTATTTTGATTTACTGGTGGCATTTGAATATTTTTCATATAACAACATAGGAGGAGTGGTCATAAAAATAGTTCGATTGAAAATATTTTCGACAATGTTCATCCTTGAGTCAAAGCATGTTACCGTATTAAATTTTTATCTAAATAAACTTTAATTGATGGAAAATAAATTATGTTCCAAACGCTTGTTGTAACTATATATATATGTATAAACATAGAGGCAAAAAACATCTGCTCTAGAAAGTCAAAACGAAAAACCTGCTTAGGCGACTGGGTACATTAAACTTTGCACTCGTAAAAAATAATTTGCACATAATCTTATTATTATTTTATTAATAATTTTAAAGCTACAAAATAACAAATACAAGAATTTACGAAAAAAGTTTTCCTAAGGTGTTCTTCAATGGAGATTACTACCAAGACACAAAATCCAGGCACTCCGGAAAACAATGGTGTTACATATCGAGATCCTAAGACACATATAGCCGGTCAAGCGTTTGAAAAATCGAATTTCTTACAATACATCTTGAAGGCACCAAGATTTTATATATATTTATGTAGAAATGATTGCAACAAAATTTATTTTCCACTTTCTAGTTCACTTAAATTAAAACTTATTTAAAAAATGTTTTCTATATATAATTTATTTTTAAGTTCGGAACAGAAAATAAGAAAATATAATAAATTCTAGTAAAAGACTTTTTTTTTTTTTTTTTAGACAACATTTTCAATCAAACGTCAAATTAATTTTTTTTTGTATTCTTTTTTGAATTAGTGCTATTTTTGTGACTATGGCTGTATATGCTGATTCCGTATTTTCATTATATTGCATTCTGTCTGAATCTTCAAAAAAATTTAATTATAACAAAAGTTTTTAAGAAATAAAAATCACACAAAGTATGCCTGCTAAGTAAATCTACATACATTATCCGTATGTCAATTAAATAAACTCTAAGGGAAGTTTTGAGGTAAGATTTCTAAGCCATTTGCTAAATAGAGGATATAAGTATAATATAAGTATCGGATATATAAATTGCTTCACTATTTCCAATTCCTTTGAAGCACAAGTTATTTAATTGAAGGAGATTTTAAATCTAATAAAATTAAAGAAAAATTCAATAATTTAAGAGAATAATAAAAGTAAATATAAAAAAAAATTGAAGTGTTTTTTTATTTTATTTTTCTCACATAAAAACATTAAATAAAATTTGTATACAATTCTTCTATTTAATTATAACCATACACGTTAAAGCAAACACTTACATAACAAATATAGATTTACTATGGAAAATAAATGTATAACAATGAAAGACAGACACACCTACAGACATAAATATACATATATATACATACATACATACATATATATATATATATATATATTTATATTTATTTATTCATTTAGGGATATGTGTGCATTAAGATTGTTTTTATTTTTCAAATAGTTTTGTCTGTCATGTATGAAAAAAAAAATAACTCTGTTTTATTGTACGTATATTATAAACATAGACCAAATAACATAATTTATTGTATTTATGAAAAAATGTAAGTAAAAATTTAAAGAACACAGTTGCTAAATTAAGGATAATAAAGAAGGCACACAGAGTAAGAGGAAGAGAGGAAAAAAGAAAGGCCCAAAAAAAAAGGAAAATAAAAATTATTTGGATTGAAAAATTTAGGAAAATTGAGTTTGAAAATAATTCCAGGAGTATGGGAAGTAATAAATACTACTTGACAATCATTCTTGTATGAAAGGAAAACTTGAAACGTTTCAATTAGAGAAGAAAAATGAATAAATAGCTTTTTAATATAATAAGATAACGAAGGCTTCCGTAGTTTACAACAAGTAGGTAAGAAGCGTAGGAGAACATAATTTAAAACGTTATAGCCATTATAGAATACACCATCACCACTTCGACTAATTCTTCAACTACTGTCGCCTCATAAAATGACCAAAACTATATCTTGCTGCCATAAAAAATCTTAATATTCATTACAATCCTTAGCCAGAACCGAATCTGAAAAATAAACTAATGTGGATTAATTTTAGCACAGAGTAAGTTTATATGTCAAATAACTGTCCTGGATTAGTTTTTCGTTAAGAAATACTACAAATTCGATTAAGACATATTTTTCGTAACAATGTTGAAACAGAAAGTAGTAAGAAAAAGTGGTCGTTTTTTTAGCAAATTTCCTACAATCATTTAGTATAACAATAATATTATTATATCGACCAACCAGGGTGAGGGTACATTCATTTTGGCATTTCGTTTGTAATGCACAAAACAAGACTTCAGAGATCCCATAAAGTATATATATTCTCGATCAGCTTCAAATTTAGAATAGATTTAAGTATGTCCATCTGTCCGAATGCTAGTCTGTCCGACTGTTCGTCTGTTCGTCTGTTCGACTGTTCGTCTATCCGACTGTTCGTCTGTCCAACTGTCCGCCTGTCCGTCTCTTCGTTTGTCCCTCTGCCCGATTGGCCGAATGTCCGTCTGTCCGATTGACCGAATGTCTGTTTGTCCGATTGTCCGTCCGTCCGATTGTCCGTCCGCCCGATTGTCCGTCCGTCCGATTGTCCGTCCGTTCGATTATGCGTCTGTCCAATTGTCCGTCTGTCCGATTGTCCGTCTGTCCGACTGTCGGTTTGTCTGATTGTCCGTCTGTCCGGTTCCCTATCTATCCGATTGTCCGTCTGTCCGATCGTCTGTCTGTCCGATTGTTCGTCTGTCCGATTGTCGGTCTGTCCGATAGTCCGTCTCTCCGATTCTCCATCTATCCGATTGTCCGCCTGTCCCATTGTCGATCTGTCCGATTGTCGGTCGGTACGATTGTCGGTCGATAAGGTTGTCCGTCTGTTCGATTATCCGTTTGTCCAATTGTCCGTCTGTCCGATTGTCTCTCTGTCTGTCTGTGTAATGTCCGTGGTCTGGTATCAAAATTGAAGATATGGGTCTTGAAATCGATAGAAACTTTCAAAGTTGTTGCACGCAAGTTAGTATTAAAAATGGAGCAAGTCAGCACCATAAACTGAGAACATCTCTACTTTTAAGAAAAAGAAAATGAGATTTTTTGCTTGTTGCTCAAAAACCATAGTAGGCACTTCCATGAGCTAGCTATCCTCTAATATCGGTATAAAAATAGAAAGGATCGATCATGTCTACCCGTTATAATAAAGTATTGGAATTCAATTTTTTTGTGAAAACATTTGTAATATTAAGAAAGCAGCTTCATAAAGCCCCATACATTTTATATATACTTGATCATTATCAAATTCGAAAGATAACTAGACGTATCCGTCCGTCCGTCTGTTCATCATGAAACTTCTTTGCACTTAAGCAGATTATATCTGAACTGTTCTTTTTACTATGACATGACATTTTGATATAACTTCATTAGAAGGATTTACAAAGTATGTCCTATTCTATCTACTATCACTTGCAAGCGAAGTTCGACCCAGACAGCAATGCAGTAAGCACCGTTACGAAATGATGCTATTCCAAAAAACCTGCTATGTTGTAGAGGGTTTTCAAGTTTAAGCTGCAAGTATGTTTATAAAAGATAGCTGCTAATACTAGCAGAAGCAAAGGCGGATTTTTAAAGAAATATTATCCCAAAACAATCGTACCTCAGTGTTATTTCGAAACTTTTATTTTCATTTAAAGCACTTTAAGTAGCACTGGATGTGCTTTCATGAAAATCAAAAATCACACACAAACAAACTTTTCTTCTTTAATTTAATATTATATTTTGCTCAACAAAATAAGCATACGTTCCTTGATTTAAAATCTCGCTTTAACAATAAAGCATTAGTAACAATTATTTTTTTATAGTTTAGAGGATTCATTCATATGCGACACGGACGCCATGAATTTTCCCTATATTGTGTTCAACAAGTGAAAAAATTATATTCAGCAGTGCCGAATCTTTTATACGCACCATGTTTATCTTAAAAGAAAAGAAAAACACTAAATTTTAATAAGTAGGCGTGGCAGATTTTTCCTATTTTAATAGAATACTGCGCAAATATTCATTTTGCAGTTGAAAAGCACTGAGCAAAACAGTCAGAAAATAGATGTTTTTTCAGCTTATTGTATACTATAGGCGTGGCTTGTAATCGATATGGCCGATTTTCAATAGCAACGTATCTGAAAGAATTTTCAATATTTCTGCCAAGTTTAAAGTCGGTATCTGCATTTTTACTACCAGGCAAATGCTTACCGCAGACATTGCGCAGCAACAGAAGGACAGACGGACAGACGGACATGCTTAAATCGATTCTAAATTTACTGTTGATCAAGAATATCTGATCTCTGAGGTAAAGATATCTAAGGAAAGAATTTAAAAACTTTTTACAAGTGTTGGTGTATTTAAGCTGGCCGGCGACTTTAATGACAGTCGTTGAAAAGTGCCATTTGAAGCTTAATTAATGAAGAGGAGATCCTTTACATTTGAGTATAACAACCAAATGTTAAGTTTATTAATAGCAAGGTTCGGCTTACTCAGCCATTCTCACCTCTTTGAACTGAATTTGTATGCATATTGGATAACCGTGACTGGTCGTTTTTTAATCGTGTTTACCGTTTTTAGATTAATTTGCCTGTACAGACGTTCTTCTCGTTCATGATGTTCGTATTTTTAGGATGAACGTAACACGTTAACAAACATTACATTGTGTTTTCCCTTTTCTTAATATTCTTGCTATAATTGAGTGATTGGTCATCGAAAACAAACAAAAGACTGAAACCTGGTTAACGTTAGGAAAAGTAATCGAACAATGGAGTTCTTAGTTGGTTTTTTTCTATGAAGGCAAATTTAACCACATGTTGTGAAGAAAGTGTTGCTTCATATCTCGCCTTAGTTAACATAGTTAAAGTATATTGTTTCGTTGTTAGGTTCGATAAAATAATAAAATTTTTGGTAAACAGAAGATTTTCCTAAGAATCCTAAAGCTCTTAGGATAACTAGCAAAAAGGAAAGAAAATGAATTTTACAAAAATTCTTTATTTCGGTTAAGGGAGCATGAAAAAAAAAAATTTAAATTTTTGGAGATTAAAAATTTTACTCGTGTTTTCATGGCATTTAAATCGCTATTAGATATTTCGTTAGATGGCAATTGCGGCTAACTAAGGTCATTTGATGTATTATGGGTTCTGTGATAATTTTCAAAACGGGGTTTTCCCCCAAATATAGCACGTAAATGTCGTTTAGCGTTCTTATTCGTGTAAGTCTCACAAATGTACCGATTCACTAGGACGTTTCCGTTATTATGGGTTCCCTAAAAAACCCTCAAAAAGGGGTTTTCTTCAAATACAGCATCTGGACGTCGTTAACGTTTTTAAGCGTGTAGGTCCTACAAATGTCCCGACTAACTAAGGCCAATTCCTATTATTTTGAGTTCCGTGACAATCTTCGAAAAGGGTTTTTCCTAATCGTCGTTACCGTTTTTGTTGTGCAAGTCCCACAGACGTCTCGACGAACTATGGCCATTTCTATTGTTTCGGGTTCCGTAACAATCTTCAAAAAGGATTTTTTCTATCAAAGATAGCACCTAAACGTCGTTACCGTTTTTAGTTGTGTAAGTCCCACAGAGGTCCCGACTAACTAGGCCCATTTCTATAATTATGAGTTCCCTGATAATTTTCAGAAAGGGATTTTTCAACAAATAAACGTCGAAACCGTTTTTAATCACATGTAAGTCTCACACCTCGCTCTTGTATCTGGTGCCTTTTCCTGTTGCGATTGGAAACGTTTGCAATTATTGTATAGATGTTTCTATGGGGACACAATTCATACATAAAATGTTAACTAACTTTGTATATCTGATTACATTGTATGTGAAAACAATGCCAATGTTGAGTATAATAACATGATTTATAAAAGATGATTACAGTTTCGGAATAATTGAAACATAACTAATTAAGTGTTTGCATATATTTCTTATGCTATTTTCCTTTTAATTGTCTTTAAATTACATTTGACTTAAACATATATATTTACTGCGTTTTTTTCTTTAAAAATATTTATAAAACATTATAAAAATCTATTCAGAGGCTTTGTCAACAAAAAAAAAAAAAAAAAAACAAAAAAAAAAGCCAAAAATTATTGCAGTAGCGTGTCAAAGGATCAAAAGTTTTTTTTTTTTTAGTCTCTCGAAAATGTTCCGTGAATTTGAATATAAATTCGTAGGTGAAAAAAATTTTTACGCGATATTGGCTTCTAAATATTCACACGCACTCAAACACGTACACGCAAGAACACATATCCATCCACATACAGATCCATACATACATATATACATACATACATACACAAATATATTCGTAGGCGAACACATATTTTCCTAAGCAAACAAACGCACAAAACTGCACATCTGTAAACACACATTCAAACATACACCCACACATTCACACACACAAACACATACACACATAGGCGCGTACTCATGTTCTAAGGATTTTGAAAAAAGATTTGCTGGTTCTTTGCTTCTTCTTTTGCGCGTTCCATATATATATTTTTTTTTTATTTTCTAAGTTTTCAAACGAACTTTTTTTGTCGATTTTTGTGTTCCACTTGAATTCGTTGGCGCAGTTATGTTGTTGCCACCAGTTGATAATAGTGGCACTGATGTTGATGCTGCAGATGCCATTGAAGAGGACGACTCTCTATTCGTGCTTACATTGCCTTGATGCAATCTGCTCGTTGCTCCTGTACTGCTGCTATTGCCACTGCCACCACTCTGATGGCTATTGTTGCTATGCACTAAGATTTTCTTTTTCAACATGAGTGGCTCACCGAAAGGACGCGTATTTTCCGTTTTTAAATCTGCAACTGTACAACAACAGATTGATTCGTTTTTTCTTCAGGTTAGTTTTTTCGTTTTTTTTTTCTTTTTTTTTTTGCGTTTTGATTGCAATCATATATAATATTGCTTGAGAGTTAGTTTGTGCTTCTTACAAATTGAGTTAGATTTTTTTTTCTTTCTTTTCCTTTCCTTGCTTTTTACTGTTATGCTGGGGTTAGTATTGTTATTCAATTTTTCGATTTGTTTGTTTCATTGCATGCTGCAGACAAAGCGTATTCGTTAATATTTTTAAATTCACTTATGAAATAATATTATTGCAGTTACGCTAGTTGTTCATGAAATTGTTGTTGCTTTCATTCTTAATGAAACACATAAAAATGAAATATAAAGTTAAACATAACAAAAAAAACAAGAAAGAAAAAAAAAACAAAACCAAAGAGAGCAAATTTCAAAGTTTGCAATGCATGACAAGACAATTTTCAATAAAAATCAAGTAAATTTTCGTAAAATGAACAGAAAAAAAAAGAAAAGAAAAATTTCATTAAAATGCATGAACCGTTTGAAAAATAAATCAAAGCAAACACGGCAGAGATCTAGATATGAGGTTTTATACAAAATGTACTGGAATTTATTACATAAGAATGTTTTGTTTCAAATCTACAGTGGCAGTCCCTTCTACAATTTTGTAACTTGTAATGCATGAAACCTTATGCTTGAATTTCGCAAAAGTGCCCATAATTATGAAAATGGTCTAAGTCAAACAGATTTCTTTCGTTTCGAGATATTTAATGAATTGTAGCATTTGATTAAATCAAAAAATATTTTTACATTAAGCGTCATTTTAATTTAAAATTTCTTTAGTCTTGAATTAATGGAAACCTATGGAATTTCATATAGAAGTTTTATGTCGTTTAGACCATTTTCCAAATTAACTGAATGTCCTATAAATGACTTAAAGCAAAAAAAAACGAAGAGGTTTATTTGAAATAATAATTTTAATGAAATAATTATTAATTATATTTTCAAAATGTGATTCATTTTTATTAATTTTTACTCTTTTATCATTACGAGTTGCATAAGATTCTTAAAATGTTCTCGGAAAATTCCAGGGATATATGGTAGTAAACACAAGAAATTTTTTCTGTTACTGGTCTAAAGGTGATGTATAATGGAAGTTTTTCTTCCGTTACTGGTCTAGCGGTGATTTATAATGGAAATAATTTAATATTTCCATATACTTTTGCTCTTCCTCTTTTAGATGAAAGATCCAAAACTTGGAATCATGTAGGATCACGTAGGATAAGGAAGTTTTATAAAACATCTTATAAGGTTTGTTTTACAAAAATCTCATCCATTAAAATTGCAGTCGAGCGACAGATTCGACGGCGATATTTTTTATTCTTCTGTGGTCGTTGATTCCTTTTTTGCGATTTAATCGAAATAAAATCCGATTGCGACATTTTCGTTTTACCGAAAATATATTTCTTCTTCTTCACTTTTCTATCAGTTCATAATAACGATTAGGGTTTTTTTTTTATTTTGATTTCTATCAATCCCAAATCGGTCGGAGAGTCATTCCGTAGAAAGAAATGACAAAATACCAAAAAGGTTGGGATCTGTCGTTTCAATATTATTATTTGAGCGATTATCTGAGCAATTTTCATCTATGTCAATGCTACTTTGAACTGAATAAACATCACCCTAGGCCTTTCAAGTGTTTTTGAGCATTAAAATGCCTGATGTTACTTTTTGTGCACCTTTTGAAGCTGCAGTTTCATTCCATACATACATCTTCCCGTTGTCATCATGAAAATAATGGGAATCCAAGTTGTATACGTACATATTTCGCTTATGATAAGCTAACGAAACAGAAAGTTTTGGATACGGAAGTTCTTTTTATAAATCAAATATAATATACTCTGGGATTTTCTTTTGCTTTTTCAGTTTGAAACATTTGGAAAATGTAAATCATGACCTAGATCATTTTTATAATTAACCCTAAATGAATTCCATATTATGTTAAATTACAACTATTACTTAATGGTTCTGGTTTTGACGATATCGTAAAAATTTTATTGAATTAGTTTAGTTTAAAATAAGGTGCGGTAAATTCACTTTTTTTAAATTTTGCCTTAAACCACTTTGATAATTAAGGGCACATATCAGCTAGTAGTGATGTAAGTGTGTATGAAGTTTATTTTATAGAAGTTTAAATTTAGTAGAGGAAGAAAATATTTTGGGCCAGAATGTCCCGAATATCTGGGTATATATATATAAAACAAGGATTCAATAACATAGTCTAACAACTGCCTCATATATAGTATATGTGTGTTGTTAAAGGCACGATATTATTAGTAACTTAAGTTATAAATATCTCAAGTTCTTGTTCCAGAATTGGTAAACAAGAGAAATACCCTACTAACCAAGATGTTTTCCAAGTCCTCAACTGTTAAGTTCATGCGTATCAATATAATGGTGGCTTCTTGACATATGTGGTAACAAAATTTCTATATTTCTGTCTTTCGGGACACAGATTTTCTAACGACCGAAAATGATAATGCATCGGACATGTGCTTTGTTTTGAAACCCAGTTGTTTCTCTATGTTTTAATTGCTCCACGATAGTATCCCTAGAGAAGAGGAAAGAAGAAGCAAGGGAAAGAGAAAAGAAGACTTTTTCGCCTAGGGACAGAGAGAGAGAGAAAGAAGAACATCTTTTCTAATAGCTTCCACTGGCTTTTCTAGGCGACACCTGAATCTGAATCTACGTTATGATCACCAAATCAATTTTTTAAAAGCATATAAGGAACAAGTTCTGGATTATGAAGGCCTTGATATCTCAACAACATGGGAGGATTATAGGCTCGCTACAACCTATCGTCAACCTATCTATCTACGTCGTGAACCAGCCGAAATCTAGGTCGTGAATCGGTCAATCTAGTTCGTGAACCAGCTGAAACTGTTACCAGATTTGATAAACAAAAACAAAAAGAGCAAATTTCCATACTTGACTTCATGGACAGCTTTTTGAATAAATATAGGATCATACTCAAAAGTCGCAAGTGGTACATTAGATTATTTTATTACATTATTGATATGGCAGTGATCAATTCGTGGATATTATACAACAAAAACAATCCAAAGCTTTGATTAGGTAATTACATGTCGGAACTTGCAGCGATGGGAAGAAAAGGCGAATCGCTTCAGGCAGTATTGTAGAAAAGCAAATAGAAGCTAAAAAACGCCAAAATTCTACGAACCCTATTCCGCCAAAAGATAAACG
The DNA here is from genome assembly GCA_000671755.1 of Glossina brevipalpis. Classification (NCBI taxonomy): domain Eukaryota; kingdom Metazoa; phylum Arthropoda; class Insecta; order Diptera; family Glossinidae; genus Glossina; species Glossina brevipalpis. Next base: position 1,258,459 of record KK351067.1, on the reverse strand, counting down.
GACTGATAATATAAACCACGATCAATGAATGTGCAGTTCTGAAGATAGATACAAACTTCCAAATTGTAACGTATTTTCACGAATTAAGTTTCTCGAATACAAGTTTGCATTAAGTCCCTACAGAAATCGCAATTGCTTTGCGACATTTCATTTCTAAATAATGTAAAAGTTCATACACTAATAAATAATATAAATATATGAACAATTGTTAACCTCCAGAATAAATTTAGTCTTAAACGCATAGTGTTGCACAAAAGTCTGCATACACCTTTTTTTCAAAATAAATGCTCGATATTAAAACCTGAACTTTTTAAATTATATTTTGCATAATCTACGGTTATGTTTCTGTCGTAAATGATTTCAATTGCAGCTCAGCTTTCATTTCTATCCTTCGTAATAATTCCAATAATGTATGTCAAATATTGATTATTTTAAATTGTTAAATACCCATCGATTTACAAGTCTGCAGCCGCTTATGTCAGATTCTCAAGGCTAATACGGTAATCAGGAAACGAATACAAAAATAAACATCTATTGCAAGTTTAAAGTGAAGTATCTAAGAAGAGCTTCTTCAAATGCATTTATCATCATCAATTCGTATCCTTTATATAAACAATTTCTCCTTCTTAAGCCCGTTTTCAGAATGTCAATCTAAATTAAAAGTTTATGAACACACAAAATTCTTAAAGACACACTCTTAATTAGAAGTTAAATTGTTTGTTTTTTAATTACTTATAATTGACTAATTATTAATTAGACTAGAGTGATTAAATTTTTTTAAATATTATGATAAGATCCTATTGAACGTTTTCTCACGATTCCTATACTCACCACCGAAGTTGGGTGGTATATTCATTTTGTCATTTTATTCGTAATACCCAGAGACCCCACAAAGTATATATATTCTCAATCAGCATCGATTTAAGCGTGTCCATCTGTCCGTCTGTATGTCTGTGTAATGTCCGTGGTAAACATTCTTCGCAAAAATCAAAATATCGCAGTTAAATTTTGCAATCTATCCGATTGTCCGTCTGTCCAACTGTTCGTCTTTCCGACAGTACGATTGTCCGTTTGTTCGACTATCGGCCTGACCGATTGTCTGTCTGTCCGACTGTCCATCTGTCCGACTGTCCATCTGTCCGACTGTCCATCTGCCCGTTTGACCGTGTGTCCGTTTTCCCGATTATCTGTCTGTACGATTAATCATCTGCCCATCTGTCCGTCTGTCCATCTCTTCGTCTGTCCATCTGTTCGTCTGTCCATCTGTCCGTCTGTCTATCTGCTCGTCTTGTCAATCTGTCGTTCTGTGTAACGTTTGTGATAGATTCTTTTGCCCGCAAAAATCGAGATATCGCCGTTAAGTTGCGGAATGTATCCGACTGTCCGTCTGTCCAAAGGTCTGTCTGTTCGACTGTACGATTGTCTGTCTGTCTAACTATCCGTCTGTCAGTCTGTCCGATTGTCTGTCTGTCCGTGCATCTGTCTGTGCGACTAACCGTGTGCCCATCCGTTCATCTGTCATAGAATGCAGATACCGACTTTAAATTTGACAGAAACATTGAAAGTTCTTTCACATACGTTGCTATCAAACCGATTACAGTCTATGCCTGCACTATAAAATAAGCTGAAAAACACAACCATTTTCTGGTGCTCAAAGGGAGTAAAATAAATATGTCCACAGTATACCAAAAAAATAGAAAAAATTTGCCACGCCCACCCATTAAAATTTAGTATTATTTCCACATTTTTAAGATAAGATTAAGGTGGTGAGCAAAGACGAATATAATTTTCTTGTTCTTCTTTCAATTTATCAATCATATGATTGCTGTTAACAGTTGTTTTCTTTTATTTTTTCTACCACTTAGTAGAGAACTAGAAGAAATCTTACTGAAAAAAATAGTACTGAAAAAATGGACTAATTGCGTAAAGAAAAGAATAAGTGAAAAAGCGAAAATATTTAAAAATTTTTTGCTTGAGTTTCTCTAGTCAATTAGGTTCATAAAAACTAAGCGCTAATCAGAACGAGAATGTTAACAAATTATCATCAGATGATGGGCCAAAACAACTAAATTTTAATGAAAGCATATATATTTAAACTTTAAGAGCTTAAATGCTTAAATGCTTATATATAAAAAAAAAAACCAAGATCTTAGGAAATGATTGAAAAATAAATCTTTTTATTTTTGGCAAGAGTGGGTATAAAATTCAAGCAACCATGAAACTAAAAAATTGAAAAAGAGCAAAAGAGAGTAATAGAGATGAAGGGTGCATGAGCAAGTATTAAAGCTTCATTAACATTCATTATTTCATTCATAGCTGTTAACGAAACTAAACCCAAACCCAAAACACACTGAAGCCCATTCGTTTATATTTTTAATAATAAAAAAAAAAAAAAAAAACAAAAAAAATTAAAAGCGAAGCATAATATATAAAAAAACAGTATTTTTTTTTTTTTTGATATTTTTAGTTAACATGTATTACGACTACGCACACATAATATGCAAAGCATACTAATGCAGCAGAAAAACATGCAAAAACAGTCCGGAGGAAAAAACAGAATAAATGCATTTTTGTAAATTCATATTCTCTGGTGAATTTCTTCTCTTTTTTTTATTTTTACTATTTTTGGAGGGAAAGCAAAAACCAAAATGGAATAAAAAAGTTAAAGAAACTGGAAAAGAGAATTTTCTTTCTTTTTTTTTTTTTTGTTTTTGCAACCACATCATTTTTAGGTTTATTCTCCTATGTGTGTTGGCTGTCGTTGTGGGTATCTTTAATATGCAAGTAAATATCTGTCTGTTTGTCTGTGTGCCGCTTTGCTTAAGACAACAATCCGCATGAAAAAACATAAACTAAAAGGATACAAGAAACTAAAGCTGATGTGACAAGTCTTTCTGTGCATATAATTATCTTCGCGGTTTATCTTTCCTTGGAGATAAAACAAAAGAAAACAAAAAAAAAAATAATGCTTTTTAAAGCCGAAGAAACGACATTAAAAATTTTTCAAAATTTTTTATTTTTTTTTTCTTAATTTTTTGAAAGAAAGATATATCTTTTAAAGGAAACATGAAATTTCAAATGAATAGAGATTTTTATTTAGTCTTGTACTTATGTTGAGCAAAAAGTGCCAGAAAAAAAAAACTTAATTTATGAAAGCATTTTTTTTTTTTACGGAAAACTTCAATTTTTTTTAAAGTTAAATACATATTGTGTTAATACATAGTATAAGAATAGTAATAAAATCCTTGCATACATGTGTATGCTACAGAGGTCTCATAAAAGATATTGAAAGCATTAAGTTAAATCCTTCTGTTCGTCACGACTTCATACACTAATGTATACATTTTTAAAGACACAATTATTTAATGAATTTCTTCCTCTTCTTTAAAGCTAAGGGGACGTAAGCGAAAAGAGTAAAATTCTCGCAATTTCATTGCAAATATTTTGTTCTAAAAAATGTTCATCAAGAAAACGAAACTCCGGTCATTATTTGATTATCACGAAGATTGGGTGCAATTATACATTTTGAAATGTGTTTAATATGTTTTTAACAATTGTCTGTTGCCTAACGTAAGGGGCAAAATATTTTATAAAATCGCTGCCTACATTCCAAACTGGATTATGAGAAACAACAGTTTTTTTATTTCTTGTTTTCTTTTCAAGCCATAGAATTGTGTATATTTTTACGTTTTACACAATTTTGTTTATTATTTATGAATAATTAAATAAAATTTTATTTTTTTTTTTTTTTTTTTTTACCTAACTTATTTTTTTCTTTTTGTTTATTAACAAATAAAGCCTAAGTTATTTAGAAAATTTTAATTGAATTCTCGTTACTTCAATTAA
>KK351067.1:1214295-1254603 GCA_000671755.1 Glossina brevipalpis | reverse complement strand
GGGCAAAATATTTTATAAAATCGCTGCCTACATTCCAAACTGGATTATGAGAAACAACAGTTTTTTTATTTCTTGTTTTCTTTTCAAGCCATAGAATTGTGTATATTTTTACGTTTTACACAATTTTGTTTATTATTTATGAATAATTAAATAAAATTTTTTTTTTTTTTTTTTTTTTTTTTACCTAACTTAAAGTAATCTTTTTGTGTATTAACAAACAAAGCCTAAGTTATTTGGAAAATTTTAATTGAATTCTCGTTACTTCAATTAAGAATTTGATGGTCTCATTTAAGAAACTAAACTTAATTCCTTACAAAAATTCTTGTTAATTCTTTACATTTCGCCTTATGTGCAATTTTATGGCCCACCGCTTATAATGTACTAGTAGCCGTGGAAAATGGAACAAAAGTTTCTCTTTCTTTTGCAGAAGCAAGGAAAGGTATGCTAAGAAGAAACGTATATACTCATTTTATTCTATTGTTTGTAAAACTTAAAAATATGCTTGGAACACACACCTTTTGCTTAATGCGAATGATAGGATGAATAGAAGGAATCTATATCTGAAGATACCAAATATTAAAATATTTCTATGAAACATCTTATTTTTAGTTTTTCTTTTCCTTTATGGTCCACTTAATATTCGACATTATTCATTTGCTTAATATACAAAATATATCCTTTTCTATATAAAACAGATCGTTAAGATTTCAAATGATATTCTTGTATATAAGTTATAAATGTTTCATAATGAAATTGTATAAGATTTTAGTTAAAAAATTAAATTAATACTTATATACTTATATAGCTGGATATCCTTTGTTTTTTTGGGACATGTAATGGGCGAAGTTTGAATGCTAATTAAATGGCTTCCCATCTTCAGAAGGGCATTTCATTAAGGAAAAATTGAAGAATCGAATTAAGGCAAGAAGAAAAAGTAAAGGATTATTTGTAAATGTCAATTCAAGACGATTTTCGAATTTAATGCATTGAAGGCCGAGTCTATAATTGACGAAGATGATCAGGAGAAAATTTAAGAAAACATTTTTTCTCCTAGACTATATATGTTGATAACGTAATTTTAATTTTATTTGTGATAAGCATTAAAATGAAATATTTACTCAGGTTTCTTTATTTATATAACCTACGATAGGGTATCGAAAAGAATTGTCCTTAACTGATTATAGTGTTTTTTTTTTCATTTCTTTTCATTTCATTTTGTTAAGATATTAAAAAAGCAAAAAAAAAAAAAAAATGCAAAAAAGATTCTTGTCTTTAATTAAGGATTTTTTTGCCTTTTTTTTTGTTTGCTTGTTCCTTAGCGCTAAAGTCATAAAAATGAAAAAGAAATATAAGAGGAAAACGTTTCAGAACAATAAAAATTTAAATAGGAAACAATGGAGAGAAAAACGAAAAGCAAACAAGGAAATCTTTGTTTTTTCAAGTTTTGTGATTTATGGCAAAAAAAAAAAAAAAGAAAAAAAACCAACAACAAAATAGTTTTTCTTTATGTACTTCATCAACACTAGAAGAGAGGCGATCTACACTGAATCTATTACAACATTAAAACCCATTACAGAAAAGATTTAGAAATTAAATAAACACAACAAAGTTGAATAAAAATCTTAAAATAAATTTTAACAAAATCGTAAATTTATAAAATTACTCATATACAGCATATCTAGATTTAGTCATTTAAAGTTAGAAAATTTCTAAAGGCAAAATACTAAAAGTCTTCCTATCCCAATTAGTTTAGTTTATTAAAAATTTTCTTGTAGTAGGGCTTTTGAAATTCGTTTCAAGCTAATAGTAGATTTCAATCACATTTCTTATATAAAGCAATTTTCTTAGATTTAATTGTGTTTCGAGAGCGTTGCTTAAGAGAACACCAAAGTAAAGAATCGAGCTGATGCGTGCTCTATTATATATAAAAAGAAGAAAAAGAAACGACCTGAAAAAGGGAAAATGAAAGAACTGGGTCATCATTCTAATTGGCAGCTTAATTGTTTTGACATTCCATTTTCAGATCAGAACAATTTAAACAATACGATAAAGAAAAATGCAATGATTATGTCTTCCAGAAATTATAATAAAAACTAATCGAATTAAATTAAAATTCAACTCGTGTGCGAATGAAGTCAAGCTAATTAAAGAGAAAACTCCTTTTTGTTGTTATTGATTTAAAAAAAAAAAAAAAAAGAAAAAAGAAGTCATTATTGCTATTATAGAACTGAAGCTTCAACTTCAAGTCCAAGTATGCAAAAAATGCAAACATTTACCAAATGACGTGCAGATTGACTTTGAGATAATCATTGAAAAATTACTTATACGTATATCTTAACTGGGTTTCATTTTCATCTTCGTACTTTAAATCGTACAAAAAAGAAATTTAAGAATTATAAAATGAATCCTTCCTATTATTAGCTTTGCATTTAAGCGGATATTTGATGTACTTCAGTTAACGCAGTTAACTTTTAAAAGTTTACAAAAGAGATTGATTTGGAAATACGTGGATAGAAGTTTCAGGTGTAATTGCTCGTTTTTATTAGGGAAGACTCAGTCTAATAATCTGTTGTTGTCGTTCAAAACATAATTGTGCTGAAAAAGGCCTACATCACAAATTTCATTAAAAAATTCCTCGAATGAGACAAGAAAAGAATTGGGCGTGAAATTATGACCTGCGGAAAGTTGAAGTTTCCCAACACTAACCACAAGGTTTAAGTCGAACTGACACAAACTTGGTCAATATGATCTATAAAAAAATCTATAAAAATATAAACATCGGACAATTAGCGAGACTGTACGAGACCGTACGAAACCATACGAGACCGTAGGAGACCATACGAAACCGTACCGAGACCATAGGAGACCGTACGAGGACGTACGAAACAATACAAAAACTTTACAAAGAGGGAGATATGATTAGTTTTAACCATAACAAGGGATGAACTCCATACCAACCGGCTCGGGAAACGTAAAAGGTACAAATTTGTTATGGCAATCCCTACCTATCTGGTGGTACACCTCCTCCACCTAAAAATTTTGACAAAACATTTCAGAATCATTGATACTAGACTTAATCCACCTTTCAGTTAGAACCGCAATGTCATAATCAAGGCCAATAGTATTAATTAGCAAGTTATTAACATTCGAATTGAGTCCACGGAAATTCTGGCGAAAGACAGAGAGATTGTCACTTAGTTTTTTGAGTTTGTTTCCTCAATAGTCTCAAGATTCATACGCGGAAGTGAAAATTCCTTGACGAAGGCGGTCTCAAGCCCGAAACACAAATTCAAAAGTTTAAAGAATAACGACTCTCTAGGATGATCAAAGTTAAACTTAAAAATACTAACTAAAAATACTATTTTCATCTCTGCATCAGACACTTCTCTTTCCCGAACGTACCTTAATACTATATCCGTTGTTGTGTTCGATGTAAAAGGAGAAATGAATAACACTTTAGGCGCCGGAACGACAATCAGGTCGTTCACTACCTGATCGAATTCACAATAATGAGAAATAAATCCACTCAATATTTTTTGAGCTGCAGGCCGTTGACCGGTCCCAATAGGCAAAGAATCTTTAACGTTAGTGGACTTTAGTGTTGCAGGGCGGTGCACGCAAAAAATCTAAACAAAAAAAACTTTTATTTCTTAACATAATCTGCTAACAAGTCTAAAAGTTCGAGGCACTTTATTTAACAAAGTTCAAAAGTTTGAATACTCTTTTTTATGGTGAGAGAAAATGTGGAACTTATCAAAACATTTAATTAGCTGCAGAATCGAGCACTTGATTGTGGGGAAATTTTCTTAAATTCGAAAACAAATATAATCCAAGAGAACTAGAAGCGAAAAAGACATAAGTAGAGAAACAATACGAATTTTAACTCGTTGAATTTATTTAGATAACGAAAGGAAAGTTCATCGTAGCAGCTCGCAAACACTTTGTCACTGAATATTTTATTACAACAGATTGCATCAGAATAGAATGAAAATATGGATTGAGATCCTCTATTGATTGTAACTCACGTTAATTATAAGAAGCAATGTTTGGTAAATATATAACGGAAGGTAATCCATTGCCGTGGCCCTAACCTACGATGTCAAGTGGGTTCAAGTTAAGAAATTAAATTAAAATGATTTTCGTATGCCGAAGATATTCTTTCTTTGAAGTCAAATGCAACTTCATCAGTAGTTCTTGATAGAGTTTTCTAGCAATTTTTTTATTCTATTTGAAAAGTGTATAAGATGACGAATATTGAAAATTATTACATCTCCGCTAGATTTAGTAAAGAACTTAAATGGGCATAGCTGTGCTAACATAGATTAAATCCAGCAACTAAATGTATTTGCTTAGATTACCTTAGCTTGTTCAATATTTATATCGTTAAGAAAATGCTTATTGCTTAAGATAAAAATTTAATGTAAGTCTTGTAATGGATGCATTTTTCGCTTACAAAAGATATAATGAAAAAAAATAAAAACAAGTGAGAAAATTATATTCCGCTGTGCCGAATCTTTTATATCCACCATCTTTATCTTAAAAAAGGGGAAAAATAACAAAATTTTAACAGGTGGGCATAACAGATTTTTAATATTTTTATGGAATGTGAGCGATGAGCAAAACAGCCAGAAAATAGATGTGTTCTCAGCTTATTGTATAATGTAGACGTGTACTGGGACGGATTTCGTTCATTTTCAAGAACAACGCATGTAAAAGTATCCCCAATGTGTTCTGCCAAATTTGAAGTCGGCATCTTCATTTTGTGACCCAGGAGAAGGTTTACTACAGGTGGACGCACAGACCGACGGATAGACAAACTGGTGGATAGATGGACAAACTGACGCACGGACGGATATATGGACGGAAGGATAAACGGACGGAGGGATGGACAAACTCACTGAGGGACAGACAGACGGACGGACGGAGGGATGGACAAACTCACTGAGGGACAGACGGACGGACGGACGCATAGATAGATGGACAAACTGATTGACGTACGGATGGACGGATGGACAAACTGACTGACGGACGGACGGATGGACAAAATAACTGAGGGACAGACCAGCGGACGGACGAACAGACGATCGATTCTAAATTTGATATTGATCAAGAACATGTATACTCCGTGGGATCTCTGAAGTTTCCTCTTGGTCATTACAAAGAAATGTACCCTCAATGTACAAAATGAATGTACCACCCACCAACTCCTCGATGGTGGGTATAAAAAAACATTAATTCAATGTTTGTACACTTCGTGATTATGTTCGTGCATTCTCTTCAATTTCTTTCATAAAATAGATAATTAAAGCAACAAAACCCTAAAGATTTTACTGCAACTTCAACAAAAAATTCATTTGCCTAAGATCGACTTATGCAAAAATTCAAATTGAAGGAATTAAATAAAAAAAGAAAGAGAAAGAGAAAGAGAAAAAGAAAAGATAAATAAATAACTAAAGGATGCTGTGCTAAAATTTCATTCATTACTTGGAAATGTTTACTGGTTTTTTTGGTTTCTCTCAATTATTTTTCAAAGAAAATTTTATAAATTCCAAACAATATTTAGTGAATAATAATAAAAAATGAAATCGCTTCTTTTTTTTTTTTTTAATTACATAAAAATGTTGTATGTTTGTGTGTATCATGCGCAGTGATATAATTGGATGATCTTACTTTGTTTGTAAGAGTATTTGTCAAAGTCTAACTATAACTCCAAGCGAAAGTACTCTACTCTACTTTAAGTTTTACGCACCAGTATAAGTTATTCTGCCACGAAATGAATGAATAACAGAATGTTTGGCAGGTAACTTTGAATAAAAAAAAAAAAAAAAAAAACTTAAAAAAGAAAGCAAAACAAAATTAGGCCAAACACACATAGGCAGCGATATTTTTCCTGTTTAACTCGAAAGACAGTGCTGCTGAATCGTGAAGGACGACGAAGAAAAACAGAGATGATGCTGAAAATATCGGTAGTAGATAAAATCATCGCGCTTAGTTTAAGCGAATTATTAATATGTACGGTAAAGCGAAATATTTATTCCGTTTACATTTTTGGTTATCTAAAGCCTGTAGAGGACTGTGACTGTGTGAGAAAGCCAGTAACTAATAAATGAAGTAAAATTGATTAAAAAAAATTGATAATAAACTAACGGAATATTTCAAAAATTATGATATCGAGAATTTTAAATACAACGCAACCTTGAGAAAAATCCACTCCGGATAGCTTGTTAGCATTGAACTGTAGTGCTGTAGTACTATAGTACTCGCTGTATTCACCGGTCATTACTTATTCCGTTTAACGAAAGTAAGTCACTCCAATGATCTATAATCTGTTCGGGTAGGGCTTCGATTCTTTCAATTAATAATCAATAATGAATCGATAGCCTTTACGGCGAGGTTTTCATATTCTATCAGAATATTTGAAAAATATGAATACTTTAAGTAAAATATTATTCACACTTGAAAAAAGCATTCACTTCATCAAAAAAAAAATAAATAAATAAAAACCGATAAGAAGTTATTTTTACACCTAATACCTGAATAAATGATACGGGAATGTAAACTTTTTGAAAGATATTCCCGAGCATTCAACTGCATACATTAGTCTTTGAATAGAGGAAACGTTTGTAAATGCGTATAATAATGAATATGAAAATGTTTGCATATTCATCTGAATAGATGTTACATAAAATACGCTGTAATTGCTGTTGCTATGTGTTATATAAGTTTAATGAGCTTGTGAAAAATGCTCTATTTTTGTTGGCAAACACTTGACTACGCAGACTAAATTAAAACGTTTTAATGGCAATGTACTGAGAGTGCAGAAAGAACGTATATATATATACGTATATATATATATATATATATATATCAACTTGAAGAATCTTACGTTCAAGTTTAATTCGTTTAAAAATAATCAAAAGAATGCACACGACACGCACAAACAAACACATACAAGAAATGAAAAGAACTAATATCTCTTCCAAGACATGCATAAGGAAAGTATTTAAAAAGTGTTTCACACAAGTGTTCTCTCCTCTAGCGCAACTAACTTTTCTTCACATATCACAAGTCTACTGTATATCAATTAAGAAGTGCTCTTGATTGTAAAAACAAGTAAAAGTTGATGTCAACTTGGCGTGCGTGCGTGTGAATGTTCATTTCATTTGAATCACATACGAGTGTAGTGGATGATGGCTCCGTTGTGGCAACTTGCAACTACTAACTAACTAAGCACCAGGAAGCCATTTAATATTAAAATCTTCAATTATTTATTTCACGAGAATTAAAATAAATTTAATAATATTTAGCTTCAGGTTCAAGATATTTCAAGTGTTGCGATAGATAAGTTACTTGTATTATAAGTGTCGACTTAAGATAATAAATCATAAATAATTTCAAGAAGTAAATAGTTTGACTGTGGTTTCACAGTTTAACTCCTAGTAATACCTTTAAGTATAAATTATTTTAAATTTATTTTGATAAATGAAAGCGTAAATCACAAACGTATTTTATCAGTGAAATTGTTCTCTTAAAGACAAAAATAAATGATAGAAAAAAAAAAAAACTTAGTAATAAAACGAAATTATTTTTTTAATCATTCATTGAAGTGAAAAATTTACTTCAAAACGTGAATTTTTTAAGCGAATCATTTACTTTAGTAATCGATTTTGCAGTTATATAATAACTCAAGATTTGAATATTACACGGTAAAGTGTTGCCAACGGGAAAAAAAAAAATAAAATTTAGGAAAACTGGTGTTATTTAGTGATCTCAAACACTCTAGACAGCCAGATACGATATAATACAAATCATCGGGAACAGTTTGTGAGGAATGTAAAATTCCTTTCTTTTTCCTGGAGTAGACTCGTCGGATTTCCAGGTGTTCGTTGTTTTTTTTTTCTTTCTTATAATTCCGTTCCCATCCGGAACTAAAAATAAAACTCGTAAGTCTTAGGTTTATTTATTTATTTCTTTATATATATACAAGATAAGTTCTAATATCACTTGTCCCATAGTCTATCGAATGTGTTTATCTCCTCCACGGACATTTAAATTTTTGGCATCACTCTCTATATACGGATGAACTCGAATTTTACGGACAACTTGTGACCATCTCCCGTCGCGGAACCATCAAGAAGAGAAGAAGTGGAAATCCCAGAGTTCCTCACTTGGTCTCTTTTGCAATCCAGCAGGTGGCGTTGCCACCTAGTCTTAGTCTTCGCTGTGGGTTACTACCTACTGCAGCAACTAGGGAGGGAGGACGTGTGGACCAAAACGAGGGTGCGACATTGGCCCTTACAAGTTTATGAAAGTATCGTTGAGAGCCCAGGGATACAAATTCGTCGCAGTGGTGAAGAAAAATTCCCGATAGCATATTCTCACGAAAAGCTTGAACCTTCTTGCTTACAGAGTTCAACGTACTCACGAAAGTAAAGCGTACTGATCATCTATATCGTCTAGATTTCGCTGGATGGATTGTGAAATAGTAAGAAATGAGTGCTGAGTTTTCGAACAAAATAATATTCAATGTTGCGGCTTATTTTCACGTTGATGCCTCGGAAGCGATTTAACCAATGCGCTTGGCTTCCATACATAATCTTACAGTCTATTCTTTACCAAATAATAAAAAATCTAAAATTTTTAATTATAAATTAGTTCTGGTATGAATGTTGGGGTATGCTTACGAAAAGAAGCTGGGACTACAAACAATTTAGAAACTTCTTATCGGACTAAAATGGCGAATATTGGCTTTGGACTTTTTGGATTACTAGGTTCTTTCAATTCCAAGTTCCAAACAACTGAAATTTTTTTGTTAATCTGCTGGGTTCAAAAGGTTTAAGGACCAAATAAGCAGTAGCTGAGAAGAGAGTGTAATGGGAGCTGGTCCATCTATTTGTCATTTGTTGCTTGTTAAATAGAGTAGAAATTTTAGTTAGAGAATTAAAAATTGACTCTTGCAACCGAAAGATCTAGGGAACAAAGAAGTGGTAGGTGAGAGGAAAGTAAAACGGGAACTGGTTCGTCTCTTTGTCATTTGTTGCCTGCTAAATAGAGTAGAAATTTTGGTTAAAAAATTAAAAATTGACTCTTGCGCAACCACTTTCAAAAGGTTTAGAGAGCAAAGAAATAGCAGGTGAGACGAGAGCGTTATGAAAACCAAAGTCTCGTATTCGTTATGGCCCACACTTAGGTTGTATTTCATTCTTTACTCTTTGGCAGTTTTAAGCATTCTACCGTATGTTACCTAGATTAACCTATCCTTTATTCATGGTAGTTTTAACTATTCCACACTAGAGTCATAATCAATGTAGAGTTTCATAGCCGTAAGCTTATAACTATATTATTGAATAAGAATCTGATTGATTGGCAACGCCAATCAGTCGACTTAAGATAGAGCGGAAGAAGAAGAAACCTTCTTCCTCCCCATCTTGTAATCCTCACCTAGACAAGACGTAAAGATACGATTTGTAATCCGAGTAAATCCGTTTAGGCATTGAGGACAGGAGCCTTTTAGGATTAAAGATGAATAGGGTTTAAACGGACAGACTATAACGATTTAGTGATAGATGTGCGTTTTCAAAGTGTCAAAAGTTTAAGGATTGTTTGCATAAACTCACTAAAAAACTTTCTAGATCAGCAACTGCACGATCTCGGTGGACAATTCAGATCACTAGTGAAATTAGATGCCAGAGAAATCTCTCGCACAACAATGCCAAAAAGGAAACCACATATCTTCAACATTTATATGTTAAATTTCAAAACAAATAAAGAATAAATAATAGTAATTATGAGATGGCAGCGATCAAAGTGCTTTGCGCGCCGTCTAATGGATGAATTTGGATCTTCTTCGAGATTTTCACTAGCAGCACCAGCATTTTCGGTCGAGAGTAACTTTCGATGATGTATGGGCCTAAGTGTCTACAGTGTACGTCCGTGGATGATAATGTACAAAATTAGGATTAGGTACGTAACGATTAGGGGCGAAACGATTAGGTATCAAACGAACCTACTATATAATCAGAATTTTTGTAGTAAGTTTTTACTATTTTAACATGTTGGGAAATAGTCAAAAACGATCGATATTGTAAAATGGCAAACATAACACTAAACATTTGACGCCCTTGATGAAATTTCTGCTTCACACATATTACTGAAACAACGTTACCAAATCTGGACCACCAAATGGATGAGTTTTAGTAAATTACAATTTGATTTTTTATTAATTTTAGTTTGCAATGAATAGAGATTTCAATTTAATTCACTTCAATATTTTTTTTAAAATTTTATTTTAATTCCATTTTAATTCCAATCAATCGAAATTGGTTTTCAATTTTCGTTGAATTCAAAATTTTACGCGAATTTCAAAATAATTATTAAATCAATTGAAAATCAAACCAAATTCAATTACGATTCAGTTGTAATAGAATTAAAATATTGTATGAAAATCAAATAAAGAAATTAAATTGAATTTAGTTGCAGCAACACATATTTAGCTGCAGCAACACATATTGGAATTTGACTAAAACTTGCATCTAATTTCAATTAGGTATAGTTTTACCCTACACACATCTTGTTGTATATACATAAAGAGAAACATTCAGAAAGACTTGAAATAGATGTACTTTTTATTGAACATACAATCTATTTAAAATTGATTAAAGCTTGCCTTGTCCATTTAAATTGGATGAAATGCGACCATTTTTGGTCCTTTTCTGTAAGAAATAAGTCTTCATATGGTAAGAAAATTGGTCTGGAAAACTATAAAATTTGGATCCCAATGAGGTATTTTTCAGGCTCCTAATTACATAAGGTTGCTTGTAGAAAAATAAATAAATAATTATTACTCTTACTAAGTGGCGATAATGTTCATATTTTATATAAAAGTTGGCCTTGCTCGATTAGAAAACGTTTCACCTCTTTTTAGTTAAATTTGAGGAAAATTTCATTACGAATTCTATGAAAATGTTCTATTACACTACAGCAAAATGAAAAATAAACAAAAAAAAAATATATTTATTCTTTTAATTGGTTCCTTTAAGCATATCAAAGTCGGTGAGAGGTGAATTGATTTATATAATAAAATTCTCGCTACAACACAAACGTTGATTGCTTTAATTTTTCAAGTTTTTTTAAATATTATATATAGAGAGAATGGAAACACATATACATGTATGTATAGAATGAAACGAAACACATTCAATACCACAATGCATGAATATACATAACAACAACGATAGTGTTTGTGTGAGATGAAACAAACGAAAAACGAAACGAAAGTGTTGTAAATCCGTAATAGTTGCTAAAGGCGTTCATTTTAAGATTAAGAATGAATTTGAGTGATAGGACACTGAAACAGAAATGCGAGAAAGAAATCAGAGTCAGAGAAAGAGAGAGAGAGAGAGAGTAAGTGAGAAAGAGAATGAGAAAAAGACAGAGTGAGAATGAGAGAGACAGAGATAGAGATAGAGAGGTAATTACTTTCGGGCAATGATATTGAACGATTTTGTGAGGAACGATAACGGGCGGCCCGACCGAAACCAGATAAAGGACGAAAGCCGGCAAATAGACGACGTCTTAAACCAGAATCAGCATTTGTTGAGGATATTTGTTGCAATTGTTGTTGCTGCAATTGCTGTTGTTGTAATTGTTGCAGTTGTTGCAAATGCTGTTGTTGATAAAATTGATTGTTAGCAAGCTTTACTTTAGCTGATGCTGATGTAGATGATGATGATGCTTTTGTAGCATAGTAGTTGATGCCTATACCACTACTTAGATAAGCTGCCGTTGACATATTAGCCACCGAAGGCATTTGCGTTAAATTTGATAAACGATAAGCTGTTGGTGTATGAGCATGTGTGTAAGTAAATTTATGCATGTATGTATGCGTGTATGTATGTATTTGTGATAGGATAAGTAGAGAAATGTTTCAAGCACAGGTGTGAATTGTCACGATAGAAACGTGTATGTATGTGTCAATGATTGCATTTTCAGATAGTGATGGTTAAATAAGAAAAAAAAAAGCATTTAGCGAAATTAATTGAATATTTAGGCAGCAAATACAAGATCATTTCATTTTAAAAGTAATTTAATTTTCTATAATAAATATTTTTGCAAAATATGATTTCAGAAATTTTTCGAAAATTACAAAATTAAACTCAAATGAAAAAATTAGGGAAAAAAAATTTTTACAACCTGATGAAATTTAAAAATTAAAAGTATTGTCCTATCGCCTTTTTTCAACATTTAGTTATTCGTTTGTTTAAACCTTTCAAGTTGCTAAGCATTTTGATATAAATTTAAAGCTTTCAACCTTTCTTCGTTTTTATTATTTTCGTTTAAAAAAAATTACTATTTTACATTATTCATTTAATTAAAATTTCGTTTTTTTTTTTTGCTTTTTTGTTGCCCAAATATAAAGGAAAATCCTTTTTCACAATGTCGAGTACACCCTGTGCTAAAGTACTGAAGTGAATAACTAACAGGAAGTTAAGCTTTTAAAAAAAATTCTTAACAAAAATGACATTAGTTGTGGTGGGCTTACGCTTTCGTATATATGTATATGTATACATATATATATATACGTTTGTACATATAAGAGAAAAAAAGAACAAAAAGAAATCAACAGAAAATAATGTAAGCCAGTAAGAAAGCTGCATTCACCTAAGGGCGAATATTGCAGAAATAATAAATTGTCGTTTGCAACGTTTCCTCTATCCGCGTTTAGATATCTCTAATAAACATTCGGATGAGATTTACAATAAATGTTGTAAGTCATGATTTTGAATATTTTAAAAACCTTAAGCTTTGTATCTCATTTATAAGTACCATTAGAATTAACACAAGAAACGGATGGACGCACGCTCAGATTGATGGAGGGACGGATGGACGAATTAACGGATGGACGAATGGACGGTTGGACGGACAGATGGATGGACAGATGGACGAATTGACGGTTGGACGGACGGTTGGACGGACGGATGGACGGACGGATGGAAGGACGGATGGATGGACGGATAGGCGAATGGATGGAGGGATAGACGAATGGACGGATAGACGAATGGACGGACGGATGAATGATTGTATGGACGGATAGACGAATGGACGGTTGGGCAGACGGATAGAAGGACGGATGGATGGATCGAGGGATGGATGGGCGGATGAAATGTACGGACGCATGAACGGATGGATGTATAGAACTGACGGACAGATGGATGTACGGATGTATGGACAAACGTTCGGGTGGATGGATGGACGCATGGACTGATAGACGTTATGATTCTGAGTGTTCCACCGATCAAATGTATATAGGTAATGCCTATCTTTATGCGTTTCAAGCTATACAACGAACTTAATATACGATCTGATTTCAGTATAAACTCATACTTCCTTGATGCGTATAAAAACCTTTAACACACCTTGTATTTATCTAATAACTTTGCGAGGTCTTGCGTGTGTGCCTTAGTCAAAGACCAGTAACACAAGATTTATGGCGGGTAATAATCCTTGGAAGAGAGCGGTAAGTAATTTAACTTAGACCAACGCTACCGCACTTGTCAGAAGCTGTGGTAATAAAATGCAATCTCAAGCACCGAAATGGAAGTTAAGGTAAAAAAAAAAAAAGAAAAATAGTAATAACAACAATAACAATAGCTAATAAATTTTGGTTGTTTCTTTCTTTTTTTTTCGATTTTCTTAAGAAATATACGAAAGTATCTTAGTTTTCACTAAAGATTTTCCTTAATAAATATAGAAAGAGGCGGAGAAAAGCGATGATGCTCGCAGCGTGTTGGTGAAATAAAAGCAAAATGCAAAGAAAAAAAAAAAAAAAAAGAAAAGAAAAGAAAAAATTGTCCAACAAATTATTACTGCCTTGGATATCGGTTATGCTGTGTGTAAAGACGCACATTTAATTTACTGTCTCTTTCAGTTTTTATCACTGTTGCTTTCTCCTCTTATTGCTTTTTTCAAGCACCAAATGTTTTTCAAGTTTCAGCTTAAATATATTTAAGAACATTAAGTTGTGTGTTACTTAAAAAGGACTTAATGGCACTTGCAGCAAAACTCTACAAATTTTTAAAATGTGAGACAGAATCAGACAGAAGTAGTGGAAGCAATTGAGTTAGGGAAGCGAAGAGAGAAGATTTCATTTCTATATACACTCAGCTATTACCCGGTATTACTGACTACATGCTTTAATGTAATATGCAATAGCATCTCATTGCTTTCTTTCTCTATGGACTCTTTGGAACAGTTACAATGTACAGTTACTCTTAAGTTCTTGTCTGTGAGCATTTCTATAACATAATTTTTATTGTTGCATGTTTTCATATTTAAAATGTATGTTATTTTGTTTTAATGATTTCATAAAATGTTTTTTTTTTTTTTTTTTTTTTTTTTAAAGTAAACATATCTAAATACAGAAGTGATTTAGAATATTTTTTCGAAATCCTCTAGCCCTCATTATTTTGTTAAACTCTTCGCCATAAGCAGAGTTAAAAGTTGGTTTTGAAAATCTTACATACATATGCTATTTATTGCTGCGATATATTGCAAAATAATTTATTAATATCTTTTAGTTCTTTTATCCGTATTTGAAATTTTATAAATTAACTAAATTTTGATATAAAAAATTGAAATTAAATTATTTCAGTTTATATGTGTTTTAGGTTTAAAATTCAAGTTTTCATGAAAAAATAATTTAAAAAAGAAAAATTAGAACTTTAGGATCGGGCAATGGCGGCTGTTAGATACGATAAGTCATTTCGCTTAACATAAGTCTTCGGCAATCTTCGTTATAAAATACAAAAAATAATACTTTTCTGCCATCTAAATGCTTACTTTTCATGAGACACCTTACATGGCAGAACTTCGAAATTTTGTATCAATTTTCATCACAAGATGCTAAGAAATTTGCCTCTGTTGTCATAGAAAGATTTATTTCTTTAAAACCGACTGGGATCTAAAAACGTTCCTCTCCTATTTAAATTTTATAAGTGGAAATGTTGTAAAGATGTTAGAGTTAGCCTCTGAGCTAAGGCAAGCCATTGAAAGACACATTTATCAAATATTTCGAAAATGGGATCTGTAGCTTGAACACAAATATGCAGGGACAAATATAGGTCACCTAGGCACACAGATGGACAACCGAACAAACCGAGGTATGAACTTACGGATACAGGGATGTAGAGACATATTGATATACGGTCATATGGATATACGGACTTACAGGTATACATGAAAATAGTGGAATACCAACATACGGAAATCTTAATGGACGGATATACGGGACCTAGGGATATCTGGGTAACTGGACATGCGAAAATATGGGCATCCGGATATATGAAAATGTTGCATAAGAATCCTGATTTTGAAAATGGAATCTGTAGTTTGATAACAGATATACAGGGACAGACAGCCGAACAAATCGGCGTAGGGATATATGGACATCTGGACATATGGAAATGTGAGTATAGGAGCACAAAGAGATACGTGGGTTTACGGACATATAGACGTAGGAGCAAATGCATCTTACGGCAAAAGAGGTCCATTTTGTTCGGATTGAACAAGGGTACATAGTGACTGGTGTTATTCTGAGAAAAAATCTAGGAGATGACTATTAAGATTTATTTCGTATTCATTATAAGATTTTTGATGTAGAGGACAACTTTCTTTCTAAGACCATCTGTTGTTATCACGCCTAACGAAGCTTTCTTCTTATGGAAGCTACGGAATAATGAAACATGTAGATTATAAACTGTTCAATGCTTGTAGAAACATCAAAGTATCCTACTATTGGTTCATGTAGATAATCAAATTAATTTGAGAAAGATTTTAAATGCGGTTCATAAGCAAACACATCGAGGCCGATATGAAAACATTGATCACTTAGAAGCTTTAAATGGTCAAAACGTCTCATTTGATAGTCAGAAGCTTTCGTTTGTTCTCGAAGATCTTGAACTGATCCGATCTATACATTTATTGTTCAATTTTCTTCATTGTTGTTTGTTAGAAGAAACATTTTATTTGATTCCAGTTCCCCTAATGTCTACCTTTGCACATCTTGTGTACAAATCATTTTATTAAACATTATTTTAGAGTAAAGAAAGTTAGATGAAAAAAAAAAAAAAAAATTGAAAAAGTTTGTAACAAAAGTTTTTTGTTTTTTTTTTCCGTCACAATTATGTGAAAGTGTTCAAGTGTGAAATTTGAAGCAAGTGACTTGAATGCAAATTTAATCAGGCTTGAAATTTACCTAATGCTGCTCTAAACTTAATTACGAATAAATTTCCGAAAAGAACGTTGTGAATCAAATTGTTGGGCTGATTAATGTAATGGTTTTGAAACGAGAGAGGATATGCGTGTACGAACGAATATGCGTTAATATGTGTGAATGCGGTTTTATTGTTGCAATGCAAACATTATGGAAAAGCTTGCTTAAATTAACCATAAATAAAAGGATATTTTCAAAAAGGAGTATCAAAACCCTAGACAAACAAAAAACGTACACGCAAGCAAAACACAGTATAAGAGTATAAATCATAAAATGACAAACTTTAGAAAACCACAAAAATACGGAAGACATGGCCAGTGGTGGTAATATGAGCGGTTAAGGGTGTAAGCATAAGTACGAGATATATGTGGACAAAAGGATAACTGCCTTTAAATTACTTTTATAGAAGGTTATGTGTTATAACTCATTATATACATAAATAATCTAAAAAGTATTGAGCTCAATAATATATATATATATAGCGTTAGATAGATTTAGAAGTTACGTGTACAAGAGTATAAATTGAATAAATAGAACGAATAGAGAACGAATGTTAATTTAAAGTTCTGAAAGTTCAATACTTTTTTTTGTTTTTTGCGATATGAAGTGTATTTGCTTTTGATAGAAGCGTCTTGCCTTTTTATCAAGTTTGAAATTAGAAAAAAAAATTTTTTCTAATGTGCTGTTGTTGTTAGCTACTGTTACTTTTACTATAATTGCCTTTGAATCATGGTTACCCGTGCTTACGCTCTACGGTCTAATATATGCCTAACGGAAACGGAAACAGTCACTTATCGTTTCATTTGTTACTAGTAGTGGTCGTAGTCTTTCAAATAATTATTTTCTCTTGTTACTGCTTTTAAATAGTAGTCTATCTCTCTCTCTCTCTCTCTCTCTCTGTCTGGTTAGTGCAAGAATTGAGCGAAGACAATTGTTCTGATTGTCTAACTGCAAATGTAGATGCGTTTCTACGTACATGGAAAACATAGAAAACATGGAAAGCATTTTTTCTGGTTTGGTTTATGTGAAGGCTTTTGTGGTGATACAAAACTATTATCATCATTATCATAACGTTGTTGCTCTTCTTCTTCCTGTTACTGCTATTGCTACAGTAGCAGCAAACATAAACTGGCCCTAAAACCGACATGCTGGTGTTAAACACTAATAGGATGTAGTAGTAGTTGTAGTAGTAGTAGTAGAATTAAGTAAAGAGCAGAGAGAGGCTTTTGTTAAAGAATTTAAAAGAAAGAAAAAAAAAAAAGGCAAAATTCTTTTCTAAGGAGTGCAGTAAAATGTTGTACTTTATACGTGTAACGGATAAGAGCGCACCAAAGGCTTTAAAGCTAATTTACAACAATAAATCTTTGGGGTGTAAAACTAATTTACCAAGAAGTGTAGATATTTTTTCTTATTTCGTAAAAAGAAAGAAATAATTGTTTAGTTTGAAAATATTTGATGAAAAAAATTCTGAATAAGAGGTTTTATTTTTTTTTGCAAAAAATTTTAGTAAAATTCTTCAAAAAAAAAAAAAAACGTTTTGCGATTAAAACAAAAAAAAAACGTTCCAAAATTAACGGGAAGTATAGGATTAAAAAAAAGAAAAATTCTAAAACTATCTATGAGAACAAAGTTGTCCCTTTGAAGAGCATTTTCAACAAAAGCTTTTTTTTCTTTAATAATATTAAAAAAAAAAAAAATAATTTAAAAATATTTTTTTCTTTAACTAAACATTTTTACATGATTTTTTAACTCTTAAAAGCAGGAAACGCTTAATAATTTTTTTTTTTTTTTTTTTTTTTAAGCACAATGCAGATTTATCATTTGGTCTACGTACTACTGCTGCTGCTATTGCTAAACTAACAAAAATTTTAAATCCATTAATAATAGCAATAAACTTCAATAACTGAGGCAACATAATCTACATAAATATTTTTTATAAGCGTAACAACGAAAGAGTGTTTCGGTTGGATGGATTTACAGTGATTTATTATAGAAAATGTTGTCTGTTAAAATATTCGTGAAAATTTGCAAATCAATATTAGACATGCTCTGTCCACAATATTAATGAAAATGCTTTGAGAGATGTTCATCTTTTGAAATATGTTTTTCAAGAAATTAATTCATTATAATAAATTCAAGCGTCACGTTTTTCAAATGCATTTAGAATTTTAAAACAGATTAACCTCATTCAAAAACTTAAGGCTAAGTTAAAGATCGAAGTTCAACATGAAACGAACAGTATGCTTTTATTTGGTAACTTTTCGAAGCTTTCATCTACTTAGATTAATGATCTGTTTACACGTGTACGCAATTACTGTCATTTTTCCTATAATTTATGTTACACATCATTATTTTTTAATAGAGAAAAAATTCTATCACAATTGTGAAAAAAAAAAAAAATCTTAATTCACTTTACGGATATTCCTTATTTTAGCGAATTTTTAAGGGGATTCAAAAGTGAATGGATGCGAAAAAGACTCACTTTCTTACATTCGCTAGCTTATTAAAAGTTTTGCTGCCTATTTTTGAGTGAATAAAAAATGTTTTGCTTGTGCCTTAATAATGTAGATGTAGAATAATACTATTGCCTAGTTTTAGGCATAAATCATACAATTTCTCTTGCCTACTTAAGGTAAAGTTTTTTTTCTTACACCTGATTTTAGATTTTATGTGCAAATAAAATATTTTCTTAGTAAGCCTTTGAAATATTTTTCACAGGCAGGACATAAAGTATAAGAAACTTCGTAGAACAGAGTTGACTTTACCTTTTACTTCTATTTTGTCTTTTTCTTTGTGTCAGCAAAACTCGTATTTTTTCAGCTGCTAGACATCATTGAGATTACGTTAGCTATTGTGATATAATCTAGAGGATATGAATTTAATTTGAGTTTAAATAAAATGAGTAGAGCTTGCTT
Organism: Glossina brevipalpis; assembly: GCA_000671755.1. Taxonomy (NCBI): domain Eukaryota; kingdom Metazoa; phylum Arthropoda; class Insecta; order Diptera; family Glossinidae; genus Glossina; species Glossina brevipalpis. The sequence continues at coordinate 1,235,418 of KK351067.1, read as the reverse complement.
GCTTTGCAGGCATATTCACCCTGTAAATACAATTCGAAGTAACGACCATTACTTAGTCTTTTAGAGAATCTACTAAGATAGCAAAAAACTTGCCAAAAGTCATAAATCATATCTCATATAAGATAATTGGCAACGAATTACTTTAGTTTGTCTAAGATTATATTGACAAAATCAAGGAGTCATTGTTAAGTTTTCTGTTTTTTTTTATGCAATTATTCATGCCTTTGGTGCTACTGATTATTCGCCTGCTAGACATTGGTCTGTCGGTATGAGATATTGTTGGAGTTTTTTCTCTACATATTTAACGATGTAAAAAATAAGATATAAATTGCAAAAAAGCAAGCCTTTAAAGTTGTGACTTTGCAGTGCATACTCATATTTACTTACTGGCCGCACAAATTTTACCATCATCCCAGTTTACGTTAGCGTCACAATTTAAAATTTAAAATTTTTAAGAACTTTCAATATTTTTTGGATATTGTACATTTACAATAAACTTTTAAAGATTATACTTGAAAATTAATTTAATTTATTCACGGTTTAATCGTAGACAACATATGTAAAGAACAGACAAAAAAGCTATATTTTGAAAAAATAAGGCTGCCATGAAAGAGACATGATTTTAAAATTCAAGACGATAAATATGTAAAATTGCATTCAAGATATTGTTTGGTTTTCATTAAGCATTTGTATTCCATATTAATTTTTAAACTGCACGGAGCTTTCTGCTTGTTTAGCACAATTTATTTATAGACACAGGAAATATTAAACAAAGAAAAAAAAATAAAATTAAAATTATCACCCAGGACAATTTCGTTTTCTGATGGAAACGGAACAGACTTTCAGCGCAGATGGATTAGACTAAAACTAACAAATATCGAAGTAGTGATAATCCAGTTAAGAAAGAAAAAAGTTTATCTTAACAATTTCAACTCGTAACTTTCAACACCACTAATATCTTTGGTCGAGAAGCGAGCAAATAAGTAAGAAAATTGTACTCGGTTGTGACTGAATCTTTTATACCCACCATTATCATTTTGGAAGAAAAACTGGAAAAAGCAAATTTTGTTACTATATAATATTGCGTGAGCGTCGCAGATTTTTCTATTTATAATCTAAGAAACGTAGAAAGAAGAGATTATTATTTATATTGCACTGTAGACGGATCCTCTGACCTATCTGTGGTTTTTCTAATACCAACCTCCGTGCAAGAACTTCCAATGTTTTTGTGAAATTTCATGTTGATATCATCATTTAGCGATCTCTGTTTACCAGAGATGCGGACGAAGGGACAGACGGATAGTCGGACGGACGGACAGACGGATATTTGGACGGACGGACAGACGGATATAGGGACGGACGGACAAACGGATAGTCGAACGGACAGACAGACGGATAGTCGAACGGACAGACAGACGGATAGTCGAACGGGCGTACAGTCAGATAGACGAATAGTCGGACAGACGGACAGACTGATACTTGGACGGACAGACAAACGGAGTCAAACGGACGGACGGACGGACAGATGGATAGTCAAACGGACGGACAATCAGATAGACGAATAGTCGGACAGACTTATAGAAGCACAATCGGACTGACGAACAGGCAATCAGCCGGACAGATAGAAAAACATATTGACAGAAGTAATATATACCCATCCTTTGGTGGTGGGTGTAGAAATTCATGTCTATTTTATAGCTCCTTAAACATCTTTCTGTGCTATATAATTTCGAAAAGTAGCCCAAACCTTTTTTAATTTTCAAGCACTCCGCCTTTAATACGTTCTAACATAAAATTACTATATTTAGAGTGCACTAATACTTTTTTAAGCTTCAAATTTTCTTAACTTGAAGTGAAGTGTTGCCTACACTTAGGAGTTTATTTTATAAAGTCTTACTGCTTTTATGTATATATATATAGAGGAGCAATTTTTATAAACCTTCGTTGCCTAGTTATGTGAGCTATCGTTTTTACATACGTATCTATTTCCGGATTACTTTCCTGGAATGATTTACGCGCGCACACATACATTTTCTATTTTAAAAAACACTGTAAATCCTGAACATATATAATCGGTTTCTGTTTTTAAAAAAAGTTTATGTATATTTGAACATATATATATATATTTGTGATTATGCAAGTGAAGGTAATTATCAAAATTCGGTGTCTTTTTTTTACAATGTTCCACAAACTCTACTTGTTAGAAAAAAGGATAACAAATTCTAATTGTTGGCAGATGCATAATATGAAAAGTTTAGAAAAAAAAAAAAAAAAAAAAAAAATATATTTTCAACTTTATAAAACTTTTCTGGTTTTTTTTCGTTATCTCTTTGTTTAACTAATTTTGATAAAGGGAAATAAGTAACTGTAATCTTTTTGTTTAAAGCATTTGTTAAGAGGGCGAGAGAGCGAGAGAGAGAGAGGGAGAAAATGAGCCAGAAAGGGAAAAAGAAAAATGACAACCACGAAAGCTAGAACTAAACTTAAATAGAGGTTAAGTAGGAGGGAGATGATATTGGAAAGGATAGAGAGACAAAAACAGACAGAGAGAGAGAGAGAAAGTGAGAGAGGTACGAAAAAAAAAGAACAAAAAAACAAACTGAACTAGCTGAACAATGAAATGAGAAGAGCAAAGTTTTGAAAATGTTTTCGAAACTTATTATAAGAGTCGTACGAAATAGAAATAGAAAACTTCAAAAACATATATAATGAGGCTATTGAGAGAAAAGAAGAAAACAGAAACATAAGTAAGAAATGCAACGAAAGTGATTAGGAGGAGAAGAGAAAGTGAAGGTAGAACTTCTTTTTTTTTTTTAAAAAATTTTTTTTTTTTTTTTTTTTTTTTTTTTTTTTTTTTTTGTAAAATACACACTATGGCGGACCTGAGCTACTAGAGAGATCTTGCGTCGGTACTGGCAGTGCTCCTCCACTTATGGTTGGTATACCACCTCCACCGAGACCGCTACGTTGCAGTTCTTGTTGTTGCAATTGTACACCCAAAATGGGCATAGGCACTGGTGGTGGCCTTACGCCGGGTCGGCCAACGCGTGTTGTCGTTGCACTACTGCCAGTTGCTGCCGGCCGATCGGTACGTTCCGGATAATCGGGCACATTGACAATTGGTATGTCCGCCTGTGAGCTGCCGGCTTCCGGGCCTTTTGCTGCATTCTGGACGGATTTATCGGCTGCAATAGTGGCGTTTTTAAATTCGCCCGCTTGTTTAAGCACGCGATAAACTTGATCGATATCGGTTAATTCTGATGCGATATTATTTGGCAAATACATATGTATAGATGTAAGATGGTGGTGGCGGGATTAAAGGTGACAAGTAAGAATTTTTTTTCAGATTTTTGATTCGATTCCAATTTTTTATTTTTTTGTTTTCGAAATAAAAGAAGGGTTCAGATTTTGATTTTTTTTTTTTTTTTTGCTTTTCTTTTGTTTTGATTATTTTCGATTCATTTTTTTAAAGGAGGGGAAAGAATAACGCTTACGAGATTTTAATGAGGTTCTTATCTTACTACATGAAATGTTTAAATTATTTAAAAAAAAATAAATTTTTCAAATGAAAGAAACGAATTAATAAATAAATAAATGAATAAAAACTTAGGAATAAATAAATGTGTATGTGTGTTACGTGTGTGTCTCTATGCTTTACCCAAAAAAAAAAAAAAAAAAAAAAAAAAAACTACATTTAGCCTAATTTGTTTTGGATTGCTATGTGCTCCGAAAATAGGATTTCTATAAAATAAAAAGACAATGAATGAACAATAAAATTTATTTTAAAAACAATTCAAATTAAATTAAGTAGAAAACAAGCAATTGACTGCTTTATGGTTCTTTCTTTTGCTTCTTTTTTTTTTTGTTTTAAATATGTGGGCTTCTATATGTGTAGATCTGAACATTCGTATGTGTGTGAATTGTTTTTCAATTAATTTAGTCTAAAATTGTTTTAATTTGCATTTATTGCATCTGTTAATAGCGTAGTTCAATTTACGACCGCAAACCTCACTTTGAAGTGCAACGTAATGCTTTCAAAAGTAGTTAAGTAATGAATTTTGCTTTTTTTTTATTCTTATTTACTTTAAGTGTTCTTCGAAAAATAAACATTTTCTTAAGTATTTTCACATTAAAGATTTAATAGATCAATGAGTTGTTTTATCAAATGCTAGACTTTTTTACGAATAATAAACTTAGATTTAACAATTCTTTAGATATCTATTGTTCCGTTAATTCATTTATCACTTCATTCATCTATTTGCCTGTCAGAGTGTTCGCTTGTCTATCCCTCAGTTATAGTTAATCGGTATACAAGTTCCTAGGAAATTTTTATATGAAAATATCAGACGTTTACCTCTTGCGAACAAGGTTAGCTTCTCACACGGTTTACTTACTTTCTCGTGAACTGATTAACATCTTTCTTAGAGTTTTAAATAGGGCGAATATGGTAATGATTGTGGACGGAAATTTTTTAGGACTTTTTTAATTAAGGCCATAAACGGATTGGTCCAATTTTTTATAAAATGTTTATTCATCATATGTGATATCATATGTGATATAAGGTGATATCACATATGATAAATTTTCGAGCGAAAGCTTTGTTTTGAAATCTATCTAAAATTTGTACTTGTTTTTTTAAAGCCATTTCGGTTTGGATATATTGCAAGGTCTGCAAAGGTCTGTTTATATAAATAAAAGTCAATAAAAAATTTTAAAACATTACATACCTTATAACAATGCTTTTGAATATTGAAATGAAAGAGAGTGAAAATAACCCATTTGGTAGTTCTAGTGTTAAACAAATGAATCCTTGCAACATGTGCATTTATGCTCAAGAAACTAGAGTACGCGAATCGGACGTCTTGAACGTCTTTGTTTTTCAAGGAACATACTTATCCGCTATATATTTCGAATAACCCTAGGAGTATTTAACCTTTCTAAAAGTAATATAATTAATGAAAGACATTTTCGTTAACAGATAATCCTCATGGATAATAGAAATCTTTTAATCGCTAGATAGAGTAAAAGTGATAAAAAAAACATTATTGGAGAAATAAACAGTAAATCAATGTTCTAGTTAAGGTTCATTTGAATCTCATCAACTCTTTTCCACTACTGCTCATTAGACTGCTAGGTGAGCAACGATTTTATTCACTTTTCATTTTAATACAAGCACTTACTTGCGAACTCTCCGTTCGGGAATACTATTTTTTTGGTTCATATTATTTCCGTTAGGGACGCTTTTATGTACGTTACTAACTAATACAAGAATTCGCTGGAAATTTCGAGATTTAGATTTTAAAGAGAACTACTAAGTACTTCTAAGAAAATAAAAACAGTCGTCACATAGTGAAAGTGAGGTTAAGAGAATTTTATTGGAACTTTTGAAAGCATTTACATTTTAATCCGAAGCTGGTATATTCACGGTGTACTTTCATTTTCCTAGAATTTTCTATAAATTAAGTGAACAATTTGTTTACTTTACTAGGAATGCAAGAGAGCTATGATTTTGGAAGAAAAAAAAATTCAAAAACCTTGTCGAACAAAATTTGTTCGCTCCAATAAAATAAATGTATTTTCAATTTTGTTCTCAAAAGGCTGAACACATCTGACTGAGGCAACAACTTATGAATCTGTGAAAAGAATTTTATTGAAAAATTTATTGAAAATTATATTTGTATGAAATAAGTGGGTTTTATATTTTATATTTATATATATATATATATATATGTAAATATATACTAATGATTGCGTTAATTGATCAATCGAGCTTGCGAAACATACGCAACTTTTTAAAGGTCATTCATGCATTAGCAGTCAATTACTTGACTAGAGTTTTTGTTTTCTATTTCAATATATAGATTTTTTTTTTCCTTTTGCTATTTATCTTTCTGTATTTTGTATTACTGAAAAAAAAAAGTACTAAGTATTAATTTGTGTTAAATCAATCGCGAACAACATTGAATGTATTTAGGTGATGTGTAAACTAGTCAGTCATGCTCCACTAAGAATTATCATCAATATATTTATAGAAAAAAGTATATAATAAAAAAATAAAAAAAGTAACAAAAACCAAACAAAGAACTAAATAAACTGTGTATTCAGGTGGAGTTAGTACACGAAATAATAATAATAATAATAATAATAATAACAGAGACAAAACAAAACGCAAAAATTCTATTTAAATGATTGATCAAAAAAAAAACCAAAAAAACACAAAATTGTTTCGCAATAAATCAATCATTAATTGTGTGTTGGCTTTGTTCTAACTTTTGTTGCGAGGATTTGTGAGATGAGCTTAACAAAGAAAACAACATCATAGACATGATTAAAAAAAAAACCAAAAAAAAAAAAAAAAATTGATTTGTTGTATACTGAGCTTCTATTGTTGGTTTTGTATAATATAAAGAATTTTTTTTTGGAAATGTTTTTAATTTTTTTTTTTTTTTTTTTTGCTGTATTTTCTTGTAATAAAAAGCAAAACACACACATTTAGTAGTATTCCATACATTGTTTAGCAGTATTTTAATTATGATTAGGTATATGAATATAATAAGTATGTAGGTGGATACGTATGAAAATATATTATAGCGTATATATATATATATATATATATATTAAAAGGAGTTACGGTGTGTTTTATGTAGCTAATAATATTTATATATATATATATGTATGTATATAAATAAGTTCTCACAATTCTAACAATTCTATAAAATTGCGTTGTAATGATTTGCTTTTTTTGTTCTAAAATTTTTGCAATAATTTAATATATCGATACCTAATTTGGTAATGCGATCGATGAATGGTGTCTTTTGACGAAATTTCCTAGGACTCTGATTAGACTCATTCGCAGTCTCAACATCATTAAATATTTCTTTGGTTGTATCCTCGTCTACTGATTTTTTTAAAAGGATTTATTTTTATTTTTTTTTTTTTTAATATTTTTTTTTATATATTTACAAACAAAAAAAAAAATTCATAAAAAAAAAAAACAAAAAAATAAATTAAATTTAGTTAAAATATGGTTTTAAAAAGAGTATCTGGAAATAAAAAATAATTTTTGTTTTTTTTTTTTTTTTTTTTTTGCTCTAAACTGTTCTAGTTTAAAATATTTTCCCAAAGGATTTCAAAAAAGCTGAAATATTTTTTTTAATTTTCTAAAAGCTTTAGAGCACACTTTTTTTTAACGTTACATCAAACATTGAGTGATTTATAAGCGAAAATCGGAATTAGAGAAGAGATTAGCTTCCAGCTATGATGTATAGAAAATCAATATTTTTTATTTACTTTAAATTGTGTTAATATAGTTAAAAACTAGAAAATTTTACGAAAAAGAGAGGACAGTATATGCAGCATCGAAAGCTCAAATTTAAGCGATTTCTTATTTGCGCAGTTTCGCTTTTACGTGGTTTAACGGTTTACAAGTGAAAAAAAAGAAAACAATTTAAAAAAATTATTTCCGCTAAAAGAACACAATTTAGTTTATCTCTTAGGCCTACTTTTTTTTTTTTTACATATTTAAGGGCGTGCCATTTCCTTAATCCAGACATATTTTCTTTTAAATTTCTTAACTCTTTTAATAGACATTTGTTTCAAATTCAAGACGATATTTACTGTAAATTGTAGTGTAGTTAAGGAAAATACTTGGAAAGATTTATTTAATACCGTGTAAGTATTATAGAGTCATTTATATAATGTGTAAATCGAGACATTGATGTACTGGATTGTAGCATATCGATCTGTTAAGAACTATCAAATCCTTTTCGCCATTTATCATTTAACATGCAAATGCTTTGCACTTAACTATAAGCTGGCGTATGCCGATGAGAGGTTTCGATATTTCATTTTAGCTTAAGACTTCTCCTTAATTCGCATAATACTCTATTTAGTTCTCCATCATTTATATTTTAATTTAAAAAGGCTGAGAGAGTAATATTTTTTTCAAATTAAATGCACGTTAGAACGAAATACATAAACAAAAAACCCATAAAAAAAGGAACTCCAAAACTCGAAAAAGAAAAACAATTTAAACTAATAAAAAAATATATACAAAATATATATATACACATTTATATATATGTAAAATATATATATATATATATATATATATATATATATGAACAAATACATAAATATATATATGCACATGTATATATATATATATATATATATATGAACAAATATATAAATATATATATGCACATGTATATATATACATATACACACACATATATATATATATATGTACATGTATTTATATATACATATATATATATATATATATATATATATATATACATATAAATATATGCATATACGCATATATATGCATACATATATATATTTATCTTTTTCACTCTTTGTAAGGATTAGTAAGTTATGAGAACATGGAGAGATTAGAAATGTTATTTTTTGTGTTATTTCTATAAATCTCGCTAAATTAATCGCCTATAAAATAATTGTTAATTATATTAATTAAACGAAAACTATTAACTTTTCTAACATCTCTTTGTATAAGGTGTTCTTTTTCTTTTTATTTTGCATTTATAAATTGAAACGTTAAAGACTTACTTTCTTCTTCGGCTTCAATGCGATTTTCTAATTCGGACGTGCTTTTTTGACGACGCAATAATTTTTGTTTAGGCTGACAACGGGGCAGTTGAGCGGCACAGTCTCCATGAGCATTCAATTTACAAATGCGACAACGCAAACCTTGTCGCGTGTGACCTAAAACCATAAAACACAGAAAGAAAAGAAAGAAGATAAAAAATATATTTTTGAATAGAAAATATAATTTTAATTCAGGCCGAGCTAAAATAAAGTCGGGAAACTTAGTAGATAAGAAGAAGCGCAATTACAAAAGTTGGCAGTCCCGATATTCAATTCTCAAAGCGTAACTTTAATTACAATTACAATTAACGTATGAGCCGCAACTATAGTCAATGTTCGGTCAATAAAATCGTAACACTTACCCATTGGGCATACATCTCCCCAGAGTATCCCATAAGTATACCAGATGCCTTTCTTCTCCCTTTTTTTCTCGTCATCACTTTGTCTATATACATTTACATTTAGAAAATATAAGGTAAGTGACGGATATATGCCATTTGTGGGAATTTGCCTCGTATTAGCATAAAATTTTTACTATCAGGCCTAGCAAAATGGGTCGTTAATTAAAACAGTTTTGATGAAAGGTAACGCATGTCAAACTTAAGACCAAAACGTATTGAAAATAAAACTGAAGCGTTAATTTCTTTTCAAAATTTCCGGTATAGATAGTTTAGAGATTTATCCTTGTACGGTATAAATTTCAATTCTTTACAAGGTGTACTATTTGTAAACCTACTAAGTTACCCATTATTTCATCCATTTCATTAGTTCTCAAAACGTATTTTGCAAAGGTAATTATAAGGTGTATTAGTAATTTCTATGATAAAAAAAACTTTTGTGATAGCTAACAGCGCTTCAAAGTCTGCATTCCCTTCAGGTAATAGGCCCAGATATCTTCTGAAATGCATCATAGTAATGCGAAAAACGAATCTTCTACTTCGAAATAATTCATGGTTTTCCTTTTTTTTTTTTTGTCTGAGTCATAAGTAGTATCTTCAGTCTTGTCCAGGATTGACTTAGGTTTCAAAAATAAAATACTTTTTTTATATTTCGGACTCTATTCTTAAATTGATATTTATTTAGTAATATTTTTTTAAAGGGGTAAACACTAGAAATAATTCATTATTACATCATATAAGTGAACCGAAAGGAAATGGGATTTAATTTCATTGACTTTATTAATTTGATTGAATTTATGAATTATTCATTAATGTCTATCCGTTTAGTTCCCTATTTCCTATTCGGAATTTATTACACATTCGGGTCTTGTGTTTTTTATTCCTAACGGATGTAATCGGACAAAATTAATATTTTGCATTTTGTCCCATTGACCGATGCCAGCAAAAAGGGGAAAAGTTTCAAAGTTCGGATTTTACTATTTTTTTATATTCACCAGACTTGACCCTTCCAATATAATTTCCTATTTCCACAACTGAACAAATGCCTCGATGATAAAGATGGATTTGGCAATTGGAATCGAACAAAAAAAACGTAGAACTTGCACCCTATCTTGAGGAGCTTGATTGTTGTTACTGCACACGGGGTACCGAACCTATTGAAAATGGCTTTAAATAGTGTTTCCTGGTAAAAGTAAAGTTCTCTTAAGAAAGAAAATGAAATTAAAAAATTTTTTTTGTCGATCTTTTTTCTCTTTCTTTTTTTTTACCTAGCCGAGATCTTCTGATCTCTGACGTTTTTTTTTCACGTATAGCGTACTTTTCTATTTTTTTTTTTTGTTTTTTTTTATTATTATTTTTTCATACCTCTTAAGATTTGCGAGCAAACATCACAGGCTGTTATCTTTTTATAGGTATACTCCTGTAAATGATGGCTGCCATCTTCGCTGGGTCGTATCGTTTGTGAAGAAACTCCTCCTGCTCCATTCCGCCTAAAGAGAGAGAAAAACAAAAAATTATTACTAAAAGATCATAGAGATTAAATTTCATGATATCACTAAAGGTCTACTCTTATCACTCTATACAGGATACAGGATTCTTTTATTATATTATGGTAATTATAATGGACATCAAATGAAAATATAAAAGAAAAATAATATTAAAAATAAATAGAGGAGAAGAAATTTTACATCAGTCTGTTAAAGTCTTTAATTGCTTTTTCTGCTTCCTTCAGTAGTAAAAAATACATTCGAGTTAAAAGTGCACACATGAACTCACTCAACCGAATAAAAAAAAAAAAAAAAAAAAAAAACAAATAAAACATTTCAGCACGAAAGAATGAAAAACGGTAGCGAGAAGAGGCATCCACTAAATTGATCTGCCACTTATTCAGCAACTTTCTTACAGTCCAACACATATATACACACACATATAAGAGTGCATCCAGTTGCGGTGGTGTTCCAATTAACACTCTTCTTTTGCACTTGCGAGCTATTCGCGCCTATATATCTTACACAAAAAGGAAAAAAAAAAGAAAAAAAACAGTTGTCGCAACTGGTTTCTTATTCATATGTTCGGTCATCTTGTTGTTGCTCTTTACTTACTCAACAAAAAAGGACATTTTCTTTTTTTTGGTCAATTTCCAATTAAACTCGACGCTTTCGAAAAAAAAAAAATATTGTTGCAAATTTTTTTCATCCGAAAAATATTTTAAATGTAATCGTCCACGTCGTTCCCCTTGTAGATTTATTTAGCGTTACTGGCAGTAGTCTTTGTATATAAAAGGAATTTTCTCTTTTACATTTCAATGCGAAAACAGACTGACGAGAGAACATTTTAAATTTCTTTCTTTATAAAGGATGATCTCTTAATGACCTCAGCATTAATAATTCTCTTCTTGAAAAGGTCTAAGCTAACTTTGTGGAAATATGAAAAAAAGCTTTTTATAAAAATATATTTAGATCATAAATTGGCATAGAAAGAGAGGCACATGCTATACCTGGACTACGTAAATATGTTGTTTTTTTTTTCTATGGGTTGTAAATTAATTTAATTCAAATTTTGCAACTGATATTCGCGCCAAAATATTTGATATTATTTCTAAGTATGACTGCGGATTTTCTTTAGAAAAATCACACGTAAATATCCATCACTCGACTGGACTTAATACTTTTATTGGTTATACTTTTATTTCGTAACTCATGTCATTAACTCCTTTTGGGCGATGCGAATTTAAGAACCTAGAGTTTTCAACTTCTGCTCATTTAACTCAGCAGACTTTCTTCTTACTTCCGTTACTTGATTATTTTTTTTATTGCGCAATCTGTCGTTTGTAACTTCCTAATAACTCTTAACAGCAAATACACCTTAGCACGGGACATCTCGGGATACTAAAGGACTGTATAGATGCGAATCCATTATTAAAATACTTGACCATTGTACTACAAGTCCATCATTGTCTCACAGATTCACAGTGACTATACCGGAAAATCTGGATGGCACCAGATATAATTTCCTGAAATATATGTTTTCTATTCATGCAAATTTTTGTTTGAAAAAAAAAAAAATTATTTGCTGCAATTTTAAAACTGTAGTAAAAATTAGTGAATAGATTTAAGAGAACAGTATTTGTTTCGGAAAATTGGTTGTAGTTATTTTTTAAAAATTTTCTTGTCCTCAGGAAAAAAAAGAGAAAGAAAGAAATTATAAACGATTTTTTCTTTAAATTAAGTATTAAGTCCTCGTCGCTAGGAAAACATTAATTATTATATAAATGAACAACAAAAAGAAAAACAAAAAAAAAACACGTTACGGCTAACAAAATAATTTATTTTTATCCCAAATGAATATAAAAACAAAAACCAGACAAAACAAAACAAAAAAAAAAAAATTTGTAAATAAACTTTAATAAATAAATTGTATGAACAACTATTTAAATACAAATATGAAGAAAAATATGTGCACTTTAAGGCGAACCTTGAACACCCACCAACCACAAACAAAGTATGAAAGTCCTTTAAGTTTTGCTAAACAAAAAATGGTCTTGAAAAATTTTAAAAAAATTTCGCTTAACATATTGTTTTAAGAAGCAAAGTGTTCTTCACCAGTTAATCGATATTATTCTTCTCTTCTTTAATATATGTAATATAAATCATTTGAAATAGAAGGAGAACAATTCAATATTTTTCTAGAAGACTTTATTTGCTTTCGAAATTTTAACTAAGCTACGGAGTTTGACATACTCCCTGTATTGTCTACGATTCATCGGTGTCCTTTTCAAAAAAAAAAAAAATGAAAAAATAAAAATAAAAAATAAAAAAAATAATGAAAATATAAAAAAAAATATATATATAAAAAACAAAAAAAAAATATAAAAAATATATATATAAAAAACAAAAAAAAAATATAAAAAATATAAAAAATAAAAACTAAAAAAAATTAAAAAATAAAAAATAAGAAAAAAGAAACAAAGAGCTATTAAGAGTAAAGCTTTTTGATCACAGATTCTTTTGCGATCAAATTGTTTTCTTTGAAAAGTTCCCCTTTGAAAATGACGAAGAGAATCTGTTTGTTGCAAACGAAATGCTAAATTAATAGACTTTTTTTTAGTTTCTTGTCACGGTGGTGGGTGTAAAGCATCGTAATGTTTACTAAATTTTTTTTTTAAATACATGGCCTGGTTTGTATTATTATTTTGAAAACATTTTAATTTGCATTATAAACCACAATATAAATAAATAATTAAAAAGCGTACTTTCTTTCTCGTTTTTTTCTCATGTTCATGTTTTTATCTTACATTTCAATGTGTGAATAATCATACATATGTAATAGTATTGGTATATATTAATATTATTATAATATATAATATACAATATAGTAAAATATTTGCTTTTTAATGCTTTACGACATGTTTATTAATGTAAAAAATTAAAAGGATTTCATTAACAAAAATGTCAATTAATTTTTTATTTATTTAAATTCCATAAAATAAAAATAAAAACGTATAAATTTTTTATATATATATATATATGTAACTTTGTGTTTTTTTGTGTGTATAAATATATAAGCCAGCTATAATAGATGTCACGAAAAGCATTTAACAGAGAAAATCAAAATTTAATACAGAAGAAGGATACGAATAAATAAATTTTAATAGGATTTTTCGATAAAGATAAATTGCATTTTACTAAAGTTATAATTATCAACACACAATCATGTGTGCTACTGCACATAGATTGTACAAAAAAAAGCTTATATATGAGACAGAAGCACTTAACGATAAGAAAAAAAAGTATTTAAAAGTTCTACGCATTAATTTATTTTTGTAAAGAAATTTCCTTAGACTTCATGTAATAAATAAATGAAAGAAGCAAGAAATACTTTTCTCGCCTGAAAAGTATCAATAGATAAATTCACAAGAGAAAAATAAAAAACTATCACCCGATCAATATCTTTTGTGTCCATAAAGCGAATGTAAGTAAAAATTTCACAGCGTGAGGAGATAACTTACTCCATAGTTATCTTATTGCTTAAGGGTAAGACACCACTATAACAAGTTAAATAAGTAAGAAAATTATATTCAGCTTTGCCGAATCTTTTCAAATAAATCAGATAAAACAAAATTTAAAAAAAAAAGGGCGTAGCAGATTCTCATGGAATACTACCATGGAAATTCGAATTTATTGTGTAGTCTACAAGTATGCGAGCAGAATAGCCAACAAACAGAGATATTTTGAACTTATTTTATATCGTAGGCGTGGCCTGTAATCTATCTAAACCATATTCAATACCAAAGTATCTGAAAGAACTTCCAATGTTTTTGCCACATTTGAAGTCGTTATCTTCATTTTTGCAATCAGGAGGCTGGTTATCACAGACATTACACAGATAGACAGATAAGCAGACAGATAGACGGACAGTTGGACGGACAAATAAATTTAAATGGTTCAAAAATATATGCACTTTATGGAGTTTCTGAGACTTCTTTCTTAATATTAAAAACGTTTTCACAAAAAAAATTAAATTTCAAAACTCTTTTATCGATCGGGCATTTCCCTTTTTTTACCGATACTAGGAGATAGCTATCTCAATAGGTGTGGAAATTTTTATAAATCAGTTTGCTATGGTCTAGGAACAATAAGCAAAAAAAAACTAAATTTATCTTTTTTATTTTAAAGCAGAGGTGTTCCCAGTTTACCTTGTATTGTGGTCGTATCCTTTGACCGATTTGCACTATTTTCAATACTAAGCTGCATGCCAAAATATCCAAAAATATCTGACAACTTTGAGACCGATATATTTATTTTTGAGGCCAAAAATAAAATTTACCATAAAAGGACAGACAGACATGCTTGAATCGATTCTAAATTTGATAATGATCAAGAATGTTTGAATTACTTTGTAGGATGACTAAAGTTTCCTTCTGAACGTTCCGAACAAATTGACGAAATGAATATACCCTCATCCCTTGGTGGTGGGTATAAAAATGGGTATTTTTTTACAATTTTTTTGGGATTAGAAGAAAGCTAATAAAGATAGCAATTTAAGGAGATTATTAAGCATACATTTAAATATTTAAAAACAAAAAAAAATAATTATATTGGAAAAATATTTAAAAAAAATAGAAACCCCACAACCATTATCTAGACACATCTTCAGCTCAAGGAGCTCTGCGGCACACAGTGTAACTGGCTTAAATCTGAATTTAAAAAAAAAAACTTTCAATCTTCACAATTCCTATATTTAGTATACACGATAGGATTTGTTCGATATATTATTAATGATGTGAACATTACTTTAAAGAGAGAATATGGGTCAAATCGATCACAAGCCACGCCTACAGTTTGAGTTGAAAGCACGTCTGTTTTGTTCAGGCAGTTTACCACGGTATTCCATGGCTGGCCATGTTTCATGGTATTCCATACAAAAAAAAAAAAGAAAAAAACTGCCACTCCCACCTATTAAAATTTAGTTTTGTTCACTTTTTTTGAGATAAAGTTGGTGGATATAAAAGATTCGATAGAATCGAATATAATTTTAATCCTTGTTTTAAGAATCGGTTAGCATTTTTCTGGGAACGTCATAGAGGACGGAAAAGAACTAAAAAGTTTCATTCAATTCTGAAAAATAGAAATAAAAACAGTAACGAAATAACTACCCAAGGTTTGGGTAAAAATTTATAATTACCATTCCTACTATTGCTAAATGTTAATGTCCGTTCGTTTCTTTACTCGCGTGCATTACAAGAACTATTTTCACCAGACTCCTCGGCCCCTCCTATATACAGATGATCTCGTCTTAATCATTGTCTTTCCAAATCCAAATATACCTCTGAGTTCTCTTTACTTGAAAATATCTTGCTTGAAAGTGCCTCTTTTGCTAAAAGTATCTGTCAAGCATAGAATCCCATGTGTTTTCACACTTCACGTGTTACGAAATGACAGAAAATGCGACAAGAAAAGGTATACTTCTGTAGCCGAATCTAAAAAAAATGTCATCTGATACTTTTAATTTCTTAATAGAACCATTGAGAGTTTTTTTCTAATTGTTCCCAGCCTCTCATATTTACTTAGGGATCGTCGTCTCAATAAAGCCAGGCTAATATATTTTTTTATATGGAAACACTTTCAAAGGCATAGTAATACTCTCGAAAGATATCTCTTAATATATTAGGGAAGATAGGCTTCAATAGCTAAGACGATAGATTATCACTATACTCAGCAGAAATTCATTTAGAGTAAGCAATTCTGAGGAGCATTTAAGGAAAATTTCAAAGAGACCATTTTGTCGGGTAGTGAATTGTTTCTCACATAACCTAGAAAACTCTAACAATAAAAACAATTTTTTTTTTTTTTTTTTTTTTTAAATAATTTACAATCGAATTAATTACGCCTTAAGTTGTCCTTAAAATTTTCTTTGCTTTATAAATAAATTAACCAACCATTATACGCTATAAGTTTAATCTCTGCGAGTGAGAATAAAAAACTTTAATACACCCACTGGGGGTAGTAGATGATGAGTATAAAATTCTAATAAAATTTAAAATTGATCTATTTCTTTAAATAAAAAGTGATAATCATTAAAAATTCATTTTAAACAGAACGAAGCTCTTGAGAAGTTTATATAAATATTATGTGAAATAAAAATTTATAAAAAATAAACGAAATTAATTAACAAAATTTTTTTCTCCTTTTTTGTTTTTACCACAAATATTTGCATAATGTTTGCAAACTACTACTACTACTACAACTACTACTACTACATGTACTTAAATAAAAGTTTTTAATAAAGGTGCGTTTTTTTAACTTCTTCTCTACATATAAAATAGAGGTGAGTGGTGTAAGCGAACAAGTTTTTCCTTTTTGTCTATCTAGAAAAATTATTGATAAAATGTAGTGTTGTTTAGAGTAAAACATAAGGAAAAAAAAGAGAAAAACAAAGTTGAACAAAACAAGTGTTACATCTACATATAAATATTTATACATTTTTGTGTAAGCTTTATGTGTGTGTAGATCTGTGTCTGAATGTTATAAGTTCAGGCAGAACAAGTTGTAAATATTGTGGGTGTTTTTATTTATACCAAAATTTCTGTAAATGGTAAACTTTGCATGTTGCGGGTGTTGTTTTATTGTTTATTTGTATTCTATAGCACAGACACAAGATTTCGAGTTATTTTGAAATTTTCTCCGAAATAACTTTTGTTCATTTCACACACAAAATATAAATAAATGAATAAATGAACACACAGAGACAAAAGAAACCAAAAAAACCAATTACAAGACTCACAGAGATAAAAACTTAAACCAAAAATTGTTGGCAAAATAAACGGTATGCCTTTCATAACGAATCTTTTTCAAAGAGAATGAACATTTTTTTACTATGAATCACTATCACTCTAAAGCTTTTTGATATGTGTGTGAGTTAAATTCATCATTTTCTAAGTATTAGGTTTGAGTGATTGAGCATTTTGAAGAAGGCTAACCATTGACTTCATGGCCCAATCGCCATTGGCTTTTATTTCTGCATTGGCTTCTACAAGCTTGTCTCGACTTCACTTTCGATGGTTAAAAAAGAAATAGATTTGAGCTAATCAAAGCTTATCATTTGAAAATTTTTTTTTTTTTTTTTTTTTGATTACAATAGAGTATATGACCCTTCAGAATGAATTAGTCAAAATATTCTATAAAGCATTTAAACTGATTGTGCTTTAATGATTTCAAACGTTTCGAGCGTAATTTCCCTTGAAATGACGTTTGTAATCACGATTTTCTTCAGCGAAAAATTTTATACTCACCAAAATTTCTTAATTTAATAAACTGCTTTTAAATTCATAAGTTTAGTTAAAAAGAATAGAAAAAAGAACCAAGAAATAATGTAAAAAAAAAAGAGAACCTGGAAGCCTGGATCATCCATCCTGGCGAAATTGTATAAGCAAGCATTAGTCACTCTTGTTCTTTAAATAGTGAATGATTTTTCCATTATTTAAAAAATATTTTTTCACTTTTGTTTGTTTATTCAGTAAAATAATCACTTTCTTTCAAAGACAACGCCTCTGGGTTTTCAAAGGCGACATTTGTGTTTTCAAAGTGAAATCATTTGGTGAAATCACTGAAATCATCTTCTTGCACAGACTGTGTAAAATGCCAAATAATTTGTATTTGGTATTGCTTCGAGCAGACAGTGAAGGCAGGAAGGAACATTTTACCTTCTGCTTATATTAGAAAACGTCAATTGGAATGTATTAAGTTATAATAGGTCGATGGGGAGCAGTCTTTTTTTTTTTTTTTTTTTTAATGATAATCTCATGAAATACGAAAGTCGACGCAAAGCAATTAAATAACATCGAATCGAATTAATTAAAGCGATTAAATGAAAGGCGAGGTTAGTAAGTCCCCCAAGACGTTTCTAAATGCAACAAGATGTCTTACTTTTAGCTCAAACGCCACTTGTCTACTATTAATTCCATTTTTATAGTAAAACAACAACAACAACAACAAAAATCTATATTTTTCTACTTATTCTACATATGAGTTGAAAGTTGTGCATAACTGTAGAGAAATCTACCAACAACTTTGCCAGATGCAAGCAAAACCCTTTTTTTTATATGCAAGTGTGTTGATGGTTTTTTCTTTTTACACATACATATGCATATATCCGTATAGAATGTATGATATACATTTTCTAGTATATAAGATGTTGTAAAGTTGCATTCTGGGCTGTGGATATTGTATGGCTTGCATTGCATTTGTAGATGATTATACTATGTGAATGTGAATGTGTGTGTGTGTATGTGTGTGTGTGTGTTTTCTTTTTACAAAACTTTTGCTTAAGCAATTCATGTGAGTGTTTCTTTTGTTTTGTCAGAGTTTCACTTGCACTTGCATTTGCTGTTGTATTTATGTTGATAGGATTCGTTCTTGTTGTATTAGTTTCTTAGATATGCGCACATACAACAAACGCATCTCTACAATTTTTTTTTCCCAGAGTTCTCTCTCAAGTACTTTTATGTGGTTTGTTTTTTCAGAATAAACAATTCTTGTTTGATTTTTGTTTATGAGCAGATCTTTAAATAATTGTTTTTTAGATTTTTTTTTTATTTATTTATTTATTATTTATTTGTTTTTTTTTTTTAGTTTACTTCCCCTGTAAAGTTTTAAAAATGTGTGCACTTCTTATGCTCCCATAAATTTCAAAAGTGAAGTTTAGAAAAAAAGATTTTCTTTACAGTTTATTTCGTATTTGTGTAGTATCTAATGTTCGATGATTTGATTACTTTTACACATCATTATATTGAAAACTACTGCAACACTACTTGTAACTTGTAAATCGATCAATAATTCCTAGGATTATTATGTAGATATTGATGTTAAGCAAGAATTCATATTGTATTTAAAATGCAATGCGCCAACCTTTGTACGTACGCTCTATCAAAATTTCATATCACATTTCGATCAATTTTGTGTGTTTCCGTTTTAGTGACTACTTCTACTATTTATCCTCAAAATAATGGAAAAATCTAATTTTTATGTACCGATTAAACATTGCTTTTTGAAGAATAGATATACTGTCGAACTCTCTTCAACATAGGCTTTTAAAAGGTGTTATAGAAATTCTTCTCGACGCAAAACAACTATTTATTAGTGGTTCGCTGATTTTAAACAAGAGCGTATCGACTCACGCGCACCCCATGCAATGGACGGCCTTGCTATTGTTTGCTTGGATTCAGAGCATTTGAATACCGATCAGGATTAATAATGGAAATCTGGCGAAAGCTAAACAAGTAAGAAAATTATAATATTTTATATCCACCATCGTTATCATTGAAAAAAAAAAGGTGGAAACAAAATATATTTTATACTCATCATCTTTATCTTAAAAATAGTTAACAGCAGTCAATTTTAATAGAAGCACGTGACAGACTTTTTCTAATGCTGCGGAATGCTGTGGATATTTTTATTGTGTAGTCTACAAGTAGCGGTCAAAATATTTAGAAAACAGAGGGATTTTCCAATTATTTTATACTGTGGGAGTGAACAGTAATCGATTTGGACGATTTTCAATACCAACATATGCGATAGAATCTTCACATGTTTCTAATTTTTTTCCAATTTGAGGCCGATGTCTTAATTTTCGTTCCCAGAAAAATGTTTACAATAGACATTAAACGGATAGACGGACGGACGAACATGCTTAAATCGATCCTAAATTTAATGTTCATTACGCGTATGGGGTCTTTGAAGCTGCCTTCTGAGTTTTGCAAACGAAATGACAAACTCAATGGTGGTTGGTATAAAAATAGAATAGGGAAAGGCGCATAAAAAGTGGTCAACAGACCAATGGGAAAATGTGTACAATTTTTATATTATATTATATATTATATTATATATTATATTATATATTAGATTATATATTATATTATATTATACATTATATTATATATTATATTATACATTATATTATATATTATATTATATTATATATATTAAACTATATATTATATTATTCATTACATTATATATTATATTATATATTATATTATACATAATATTATATATTATATTATATTATATATATTATATTATATATATTATATTATATATTATATTATATATTATATTATATTATATTATATATTATATTATATTATATTATGTATTGCAAATATTCAAGGTGCCTTTTAAAGGCTAAAATGAAAAACGATTAATGCAAAATATTCGAAAGCTATGTATATGTAGTCCTCCACAACTTATACTGAACGGGAACTTTCCTAAGAAATTTTTGCCGATTCCTCTGTTATAGCGTTCCTTTTATATAAAAAAAATTATAGTATAATATGGCAGCAAAGCATCGGCCTAAGCTATATATATTAACGTCTTTCCCCCTCTAATTTAAATAAAAATTTCCAAAAATTTTATTTTCGCAAACTTTAATTCATAATTCTTAACAAATGCTTGACTTCAAGCAAAAAAAAAAACGAGAAGAGGCTCAAATTAATTGTAATTCGGTCACTGGGTTAAATGGATGAAAAATTTTAATAACCTCTATAGCGGTGACATAAATAAAAAATATTTAAATATTTATTTTCATACTAATTTTTTTGGGGGTGTGGTGGGGG
>KK351067.1:1135678-1213575 GCA_000671755.1 Glossina brevipalpis | reverse complement strand
TCAATTCAAATTCAATTCAAATTCAATTCAAATTCAATTCAAATTCTATTCAAATTCAATTCAATTCAAATTCAAATTCAATTCAAATTCGATTTATATTAAAAATCAATTCAATTCAAATTCAATTCGAATCAAATCAACTCGATTCAATTCATTATATATTAGCTTATTTTAATTTAATTTAAATTAATTCAATTCAATTACATATCTCTCAGGGTATGTTTGCATTTCAGTTGCTTTCTTTTACAAATATTGTAGTGCTTCATAAGAAAAATTTAATTTCCACAGCATTTAATACGCTATCATCTATATTCTAGTTTATAAAGTTTTACTCCTCTACGAGACTGTTTTAGAAGTTTATTACAGTAGAGTGTACTTGTGTCGTGTAAAAATTTCATCGATTAACCTTTCGTCTAAAATTTTTTTGGAAAATGCATTAAAGAAACTATGCATTAAACAAGGAAAAATGTACCGAAGTAATTGAGCAGCGATTATGTTACCTTTAATAATTAGATGCAAGAACTTATGTTCGAAATGAGAGCCCGTTGAAGACAACGAAGATAAGGATTGCATGGAGCAGGGAATTTTCCGGAAAGATTAATATAAACCAGAGACATGATTAAATGCCTCAAGGAGACACATTAATAATTTTAATGGAATAAGAATTTGTCTCTTATGAGAAAAATTGAACAATCGATGAAAGTCCCTGTACATTATATTAACAAGTTTCGTTGACGCAATAGCAAGTCATTCTTCTGCAATGACTTGGCGATACTGAACTGGTAAACGCTTTCATTTGTAAGAGCTCTTCAGATTTTATATCAGCTTATTACAATCTTTTCGATTTTCTATTCGTAAATTATGTGATCATAACACAACAATGATTTACTTAAAAGCGGAATCGAGAACTTTTTCAAGTCCAAGGCAGTTTAAAAGTTGTAACGCGGAATACAAAATTTGTTTAAAAGAAGTTTATAAACATAGATATAACGGAAGATTATAAACAAAAGAAGGGAAGCAAGCATTCTACGTTTAGTTCTTTGCAACAAAATTTACATTAATTTTATTCGCTTAAATAATATTCGTTTATACCATAAACACCATCTTAATGACCCATTAACCCCCGTCTTTATTGTTACGCTCAATATTTTCTAAAATATTTAATAGAGTTAAAGTTTAATTTTAAGTTAATTTAAACGACATGCTGTCGTTATATATTTCACTTGCAACCTTTCGTTAAGTAGACCGTACCGTAAATACGTGCTTGATAGGACTTAATAAAGAAATGAAAAAATTTAAATTTTGCAATTTTCATAAAACGTGCTGGTACCTATATACATACAAACATACATACAAACATACATATAGATGTCAACTAGAAACAAGCAACCATTTTACTAACCAACTAAACGACCACCAGCGGCAACAGTCAGTCATGTTGTTCACACACAAAATGCATGTAACAATTTTTACTAAATATGGCCGCAAAAGGTTTTAAAGTTAAACACATCAGTTAATGTGCAAAGGGAGCTAAAAGCGTAGGGAAATTTGAAAAACAAACGAAAAAACAAACCCATCATCACTACCATCATCTTCTCAGTGCACAAAAGTGTAACGAAAAGTAAGACATTTTCATGTAAAAAAAAAAAAAAAAAAAAGTAGAATATTAGAAAAGTTTTACTCGGTTGTGCTCTGGAAAAGTATTCTTCTACTTTGGTTTTTTTTTTTTTTAGGGATTTCTCAAACTAAGAACAGAGGCGCATGGCGAAAAGAGAAAAACCACAGGAATTTAATAAATTTAAAAGCATTTTATTTAATTTTTGCCCGAGCAACATTCAGACCATTTAGGGACATGATGACTTTATCGATTCGTTTGTAACAACAAACAGAAAAGGGAAAAGGAGTAAAGAGAAAATTTCCTACTGAGTTCTATGTTTTTCTTTTTGTCCATCAATCTCTCAACTCTATCCTTAATTTATTCAAAAGTTGGACAAGTTTTCTTTCATTGTTTGCTTACGATAGAAAGTATCCAGTACATGGTCCAAAGTGAGCGTAACTCATTCATTATTTTAGTTTTTATTACATTTACAATTAACCGACCGTTAATTTCTTAAATGAGTAAACCGCAAAGAAAATTGAATGAAAAGAAAGAAAAATATCAAATGATCTAAAGTCAGACCACAAAGTTGATCTTTAAAATGTTAAAACGTGAAAAAAAAAGGTGAAACTAAAAATTATTTGCAGGAAAAGGTCAAAAGGTGGAAAAATTTTCAACAAAATATTAGAAAAGTTTTAAAGAGCAAAGTTTATTGCGGCTTCTTTATATTTTTTATTTTTTTTTTTTTTTTAAATCTATTAGCGCTAACATGAACTTGCAAACAAATGTAGAACAGTTTTTAATTATAACGAAACCGTGATTCTATTCTCTTTTAACATTGAAATGTATTTGTATTTCATTCTAGGAACGCAGTAAAGGTCACGGACTAAATGTAAGTGTACGTTAGTAGATTAGAGGAACATTGCATTTGCATTTATTTGATACGATTCAGATGATGATTTGATGAGTTGATGACATTTAAGTCAAGATTTTTAAACCCTTCATCATAAAATAAACTACTAAGGGTTCTATTGCTTAGAGCTGATTCCCAATAAGTTTTTATTGTCATAAATAAACCATCCATAGGTGGATATTTTCTCTAATTTGTATATTTTATTACACCCGGTTTTCCAAAACAAAATCTTCACTAAACTTCACTTTAGTTTACTATACTTCACTATACTTAACTATACTTCACTACACTTCACTATACTTCACTACACTTCACTATACATCACTACATAAGGAAGGTAAGCGAGATAAAGAAAGAATGCTGTCAACTTTCCAGTCACAGTTGCTTATAGTAGTAGTAGCAAAAGAGTCTTATAGTAGTAGTAGTAGCAACAATAAAGTAAGGTCTTCACAAAACATCGTAGCAATGATAGCGGAATTCATTGCTTAAAGATCAAGATTCTCTTAAACGGTAAGGGGATGGATTATGGGTGAATATTTGATGCGCCAATAGTGACTAAAACATATTGATTCAACGACAGCATCATTCAGACCGAATAGCATCAGTCAATTTTGACCCATAATATCGATGACATTAGTAGTATAAATAATTTACGTATCTTCTACACTGGGTAGAATAAAAGTAATATTCACCTTATAAATTAATACCTTTAACTAGGGTTCATGTAGACAATTGATTATCATTTTGTACTGTCAGCAATTCTTCTTCTAATTTAATCTATACTGGTTTATTTTTCTTTATACTTCACTTACTCCTAGAAGTGAAAGAATGTATGAACGAAATTTAAAGGAAATGAAAGAAGCGAACAGAATGGTGTACAAAACAAACGAAGAACTTCAACATATGAAAGACGTCAAGTGATGGTCAGATTAATTATTATGTGGCTATAGGTATTGCAATAATTTTATGGCAAAAAATGGGTCTATTAAAAACTAATCCTTGTATACTTGCTAAAGTGGAACCGAAAATTAAGTAAATAAGTAATAATCGATTTAAGACTAATCTGTAAGGAGACGTATTGTTAGATGTGCTAAAGGCTGACAAAAATAGAAAAATGTTGCAGGATGCTGCACAGGATGTATTCTTTGGCTGAAGCGGTACCTGCTCACAGTATAAAAAAAAACAAGCGACGATAACATAAAAGCATATGCAATGGCATGGTGTATTAAATCTATCTTAGGCTATCAAGTGTCGTTTAAGTTAATTACACCTACTACACCCACTGCAACATGAAGCATGCTTAGTTAAGCATCTACAATACTAAAGTGCTTTTATAGATTACAGATTAGAACAAAATCACGTAGCCTTATACTCTTCTTATCGGCACATTGATTAAAAAGTTGGAAGATTAAGTTTTCTTTGATTATTGTAGACCAAATCGTTGAAAAGGAATATTAGTTAAGAGTGAAATTATTCATACAGAGTTACGAGCAGGGATAAAGCCTTGTTTCTTGGAAACTTTCTCATTTAGTTCAATTCCAACTGGCTTTCATTCATTTTTCGCTCTCCAAATAGAATTTCGAAAATAACGTTTTGACTTGATTGATGGTGGAAAAAAAGTGGAGTACAAAAATTAATTTTTTTTTTTTGCCATTAAAGTGAACAATCGTACCTCTTTAAAGACTAAGGTCATAAGTAAGAAATTTTAACGCTAAAGTACCGTCAATCTGAGAATAAAGCCTACTAGTTTGGAAAACGATTAAACTTCGATCGTACTGCTACGTTTTAGTGATAATATTATGCTATTAACTCTGTAAGCAATGTAATTGCGGACTAATGAATTTTAACCATTAGTCAGGTATGTAAGGCTTTAACCGCGAACCTAATAAAACCACAGGAGTTAATATCTCAATCGTTGCTATATCCATAAAGCAAAGCCACAAAGCCACATTGATAAGTATTACTACATTGTGTGACCGCGTTGCTTTTCTCATCAAAAGCTCTAACTGCGCTAGTAAGCTTTTCGATAACAAAAAGAGTTTTTCCTTTGAACAGATGTTATTCTCTACGTCAGTGTCGAGTATAATGAGAATTGCGAACTAATTGGAATTTCAACGTTTTATCTTCATTTTAAGAAAGCATTCACAATGATTCGTAATCTACACGCGGGTTACATAGATTTTAAAAATGAAAACGAAACTATGCCATCGGAAATATAGGCCTTAACTCTTGCAGGCGAAAAACGAAAAAAGAAATGTAAGAAGGGAAGTGTTTGTCACAACATATGAAGAAAATTTGAGGCGTATGCGGGGAGTAAATATGTGAAACGAAAATTGTTTTCAGCTTTTCATGTCAAAATTTTAATCGTCAACCAGTCATGACTTATCTAGATGAAGGTTTCGTAGGACAGCAATCGAGATTTGACGATTACGTAGATCAAATATAACTTCAACTTTTAGCAACTGTTTGAGCACCATTAACAATTGATTTCAAACATTACTCGATCCCACTCGATCGGAATAGATACATACAATATATAATTTTTATAGCAAAATCATTTTTTCATAAAGATTTTAAGTCAATTCAGTTCGTCACTCAGCGGCTTGAAATGCAATGACTCCAATTACCGATGCCCGGCGACGGGTATCTTTTGGATTGTAGCAGGAAGTTTCGAATCGAATATTTCTTTAATAGAGGAGATTACTTCTCGGCAGTTCGTGCACTGTTTAAGCCATAGCCCGTATTCAGTGGTTAGGTATGAGGTAGTACTTGGAGGGAGAAAACGGCTGAGCATGGCCCTTCGAGAGATATCGTGGTAATTGAAGGAAATCTATATGGGAAGCCACTCTCATCAAAAGGTGATCATCTGGATTATACTCAGAGTTCTAATCTGGTGGCTGAGTTAATTATGTTCTGCAAGGTGAATAGAAATGTACCGAACCTTCTATTTCTACGTGACCGCAGCTACAAATGTCATGGATTAGCTGCATAAACACGACAGCAAAAAAAATATTAAGGTTTAACCACCTATAGCCGGCATGACGGGTATTTTTCGAATTGTAGGAGGAAAGCTCAGAAGATGCTTCTATTTTAGATGACTTCTCTTCCCGATCGTTCTCTGTTATTTCGGTCATAACAACACCGAACAGTAGTTATTTGCGATTGCTTTAGGTATACACTATGCAACGCAGCTAGTAGTCTCGACATCTTTCCAAGTACACAATAATCCTTAAAATGATGTGGTCAGTCTTCGCCTCCGTGAAGTACAAGAATTCTAAAGCAAAAAAATAAAACCCTCGGGGGTCGGGTACCCAAATAAGCAAGCTCTTTGTACTATGTTGACTATGTCAACAAACCTTGAGAACGCCACGTTGCCTGATCACTGATGCGACCCTTTAGGGAGAATCGAAGTAGTTGTTGGAAAATGAACTAACTTAATAACACTATGACCAGAGGGAAACTTTGAACTGTACCTAGTCTGTGTTTGTATTGGTATTTTGGGTATTGCGGAGGCCCACTGGGATTATTCCAAAGCCCGAAAAACGCTGACTATCGTTAGCTGTAAAAAACTTAGCCAGTGTTTGGGTACACCGTGAGATTAACTTTTACAGCAGGTGCTCAAGTAAAAACAATGAATACAATTTGTTCTAATCTGGTATTTTAAAGTCGGGGAGACATTGCTGGTGTGGGTATTAAATAATAAATGCTAAAGGACTGCTATCCTTTATGAAAGTCGGCGATTATAGTGCGCTGAGATATAAGTTCAGTACTTAGGTACATCGTGTAATCAAAATCGGAATTATTATCATGTTTTGATGTTTTTGCGTTTTTTACTAAGTTTTTCCAGTTTTATTTTCTCACCTTCACTTTGCCTCTACTTTCAATTCCGATTTATTTAATTAAACAAGGGATATCTATGTTAAGTTTTTGAATTTTTAATTGAATATATTTGCAAGAATTCCTTCTAAGATAGAACGACGAATAAATCAATCCGATCAAACTGAATTTAAAACGTTCTACGGCTCAGTTTCTTCGAAAATAAACTTCAACCTTGCAACGGTATGGAAGACAATTGATTCCAACAAAACATGAAATATAACCACAAAGTGAAAGATTAATTTTTACGAATTCCATTCAAGCATGTTTTAATAATAAAAAAAAATAAATAAAAAAAAATTATTAAAAAAAAACCGTCTGCCAAGCCTTGACCAGCGAGCTCAATTGCCAAATATTTCTTTTTGTACATATTCGCTTTGCTGCAACTGTCAAAAAAAAAAAAAAAAAAACCGAAATTTTTTTTCAATAATCAAACAAAAAAGAAGAAAAGCTTGAAATGCCGGCTTTTTAAATTATGAACATAGTGGTCCTTTGATAAAATTGCAATGACAAAAAAAAAAAAAAAAAAAAGAAGAAGAAGAAATATTTGCTTACGATTCATCATAGTGCGATAAAAATGTTATTTACTTTTTGTTTCTCTAGATCCTTTGAAGTTCATACTTCCAATTATTTTAATGAAGGTCACAAGAACTATGACAAAGTCAGAGAATATTTTATTTTCATTTAATTTCATCATTAACTTGAATTCATTAAACGAAAATAAAATAATTTCAAGTAAACTTTTTTTCTAGTTCATCTCACATCTACACTACTTACACACACATATTTTAAGCATAATTTACGTATAAGTATAAAAGATGTTATTTTTTTTTTTTTTTTTTTTTTTTTGTATTCACAGTAACACGAATATATCTAATAATTTTTTATAACGAGTAACAAGAGAAATTGTAGCAAAAAAATATTTTACAATTCATTGAATTCGTAAGGATAGCGAAACTCGATATAACTTAGAGAAAAGGTTGTGGGTGATTTTTTCTTATTTTTTTTTTTTTTTTGCTATTTAAAGAAATACTAAAAAGAAAGAAAAGTAAACGTACAACGTACAAGGACGTGCATAAACTCATCAATACCATCGATGCCTCCATCATTATAATCATCATCAGTAACATCATCAAAACCATCATCAGAAGTCGAAGCAGCAGGAAATGTAGTAAAAATACTAAAAATATGTTCTAATGCAACGTTTGTAACATTTTTAAGAGTTTTTCAGCATTAGTTTTATTTTATTTTATTTTTTTTTTTTTTTTTACATTAGAGAGAAAGAAGGGACAGAAAAACCCAAACCGATATGAATGCAATTCAAAACAAAGGCGAGAGTTTCGAAGGGGCCAAAGGAATTCCATTTGCACACTTTTCAAATCGTATATGCTGGAAAATGTTCTAATATTGAAAAAAAAAATTTTTTTTTTTTTTAGTATTATAATCATATAACCAACAAAGGAAGGATATATTAATGTTTTCGTTCTATTTGTAACATTAGGAAAAGCTCCATAAAATTAATGAACTTTTGAGCCAGTGAATCTATATTCATCCGGTCACCTTCCCTCCATTTAGTATTTATTTCTATTCACGCTAAAGTATTTTACGGAAAAAAAGCTTGACTTTTAAAACAAAAATTTCTGAAAAAATACAAAATATCAGATCGTTATTATATTCAAAAAAAAAAAAACCTAAATAAATAAAAAATCATTAAGAGTAAAAGTTACAAAATTTATACACATTTCCGTGTTAATAACGATTCACTGACATTTCCATGAATGATATAAAATCTTATGTTCATATACTTGCTTTTGGGTGATAAGCACACCCCCAGGCTCAGCACAAGGCGTATATAGCTGGCTTTCTTTCTTTATTTTTTTTTCCATTTGGAGTGCATTTCATGGCATTTCAAAAAGAGGTCAGGAAAGTAACAAAATTGCAAACATACGCAGAGTGATTTTTTTCTTCCTTGTTTTTCTTTTTTTTTTTTTTTTTTTTTTTCTATTTAACCCCTTTCTTTTTGTTTTTTTTATCTTATTAAACAAAATTTACGTTAATGAATAAATACTTTTTAAAAAATTTAAAAGCAAAAAAAAAAAAAAAGAATAAATAAATAAATAAAATTAAACGAAAACTAAAAGGAAAACTTGATTTTCATTTTTATTTCATTTTGAAAGAAAAAAAAAAAAAAAAAACCAAAAAAATGATATTTAATGTGTGTTAACATCACTTACCTATCTGCTTGCACTGCTGAACCAGAAGCCGGTTTTAGGCTTTTAATTGCTTTCAGCCACTTTGTTTTCATCGATGGCGCAGTGGCTGCGGAAAGTTTACGTTCGGCGCGCGGTGAACCCGGATCAACTTTGCTTACGAATAGTTCCTTCTGCAATTAGCGATAAAGAGATAAAAAGAAAAATCAACTTTTCTTGTATAACCAGATAAATGCAGATTTGACTTTCTTTTTTTTTTTTCTTGAAATAATTAGATTTAATTCTATGCAGTGAGAGAGATTCAAATCGAACAAGTTTCACATAAACACGATTTTCACTCGTCATTTTCAACACAATCATTAACTTTATGTTGTCTAAGATGTTAAATAACAAAAAAAATAAATAAATAAGCAAAATATTATTATCAACTTCAAGAAAATATCCAGATAATTATATCCTACCCAAGTAGTTGCACAGTAGTACAGGCTGCAAGTAACATCCAAAAAGACTTAAGGTGAACTCATCAGTTATTATTCCGTTTGATTCATAAACATTTTTGGATTCAAGCAATGCGACAGACAGACAGATACATTAAATCGATTTAGAATCATTTTCTGATCATTTTTTAATTCTAAATCGATTTGAAATTGTCTGTCTGTCTGTCTATCAGTCTGTCCATCTATCTTTTTCCTTAATGTCTATGCATGTGTTTTTTTTTTTTTTAAACTACAAGACACAATTTTTGAAGCTATTTCGACGTGATCTGTACTAAGACCGAAAGTATATTAAATCAGAACATTTTTACGACCACTTTCCGTGTAACTCTTTAGTTAGCAAAAATCATGTGAAAATATTTGCAAATTTTAAAAATTTTTTAATAAAGGTCAACGAATAATAGTATTTCGGCATAAAAAATTGATGTGAAAAATTTGGACCAAGTGGGTGAATTTTATGAACCTTCTGTCATAAAAACCTTTCCTAGGAAATGTCAGCATTTATATGAGGAAAAGCTTTAACTTTTTAACTAAATCTCCGGATAGTAGCATTTTGGCAAAAAAAAAAGTGATATGAAAAATTTGGACCAAATGGGTGAATTTTATGAACCTTCTGCCATACAACTTTTCCTAGGAATGGTCAGCATTTTTATGAGGAAAAGATGTAATTTTAAGTAAATCTCCGAGTAGTAGCTTTTCACCATAAAAAATTGATGTGAAAAACTTGGACCAAATAGGTGAATTGTATGAACCTTCTACCATATAAACTTTTCTATTAAAATCAGGAAAAGATTTCATTTTAACTAGATCTCCGGAGAGTAGCATTTCGGTATAAAAAATTGATATGAAAAATTTGATTCGATTGAGCGAATTGTTTTTTAACCTTCTGCTATATAATCTCTCCTAAGAAATATTAGCATATATCTGAGGAAAAAATTTAATTTCTAATATTTTATAGTGAAAATTATAATCAACAAGTTATTTAATTAAAAAATTAAATGTGCGACCCCAATCCCACCTCATACAAAGCGCAAAGTGAAAAGTGCTTCATAATAAAAATTCATGAAGAATTTCGCTAAATTTGAATCACTTCACTTTATGACCTCCTGTTATGCTTTTAAATGGAAACAAGATATAATTTGTAAAAATGAATTAAAGAATTTTATTAGACGTAGTGGTGTAGCGTATTTAATAGTCCACCTTACTTTGCAATGTTACCTTGACTTTAATGTGTGCAATTGTTTTGAAAAATTTCTTAGTTCAACAAGCGCAAGATGTTATACAAGCAGAAACGCAGTATATATAAGTGTAAGTATTTAGGTTTACGAAGAGTGCAAAACTCTTCAACTGCATGGATAACTTGTCATTTATATATGCCTCCAATAATATCACGTAAAAGCATCTTTCGTAATAATAAAGTGCGGTGTCTATTTCTTAGATTCGCATTAATTGTATAAGCAAATTTATTGATCCATTTAGCTGAAATGCTAGACAAATCTAAAACTAAAATAAACTAAGCATATGGAAACCAATGTAAATGAAGACAATGCTGATTGGGTTCGTATTACATTGCTTTCCATATGTTAAAATTTGTGGGAATATACGTGCGACTTGATTGTGTCAATAGCCTTCGAGTCTTTAGCGAATTTTTCGCATACTTTCGCGATATCTTTTTCATAGGTTTTGTTCACCGGGAAACAAATCAAAGAGAGAGTCAGTGTTTGATTACTTTTCCAGGAGTTTCTGGTAGTATTTTTTATTAAAACCTAAGGAGCAAAAGCTTCGCTATGAGAATAAAAAGACTTGGGGTTCCAGCGAATTTATTGGACGATTATCTGCGATATTTTTGTCACTTGTTTTGCAAACAAATAAGTCAATCTCACAGATATATCGAGTTTTTAAGAAATTCGATTAATTTGCACTTTTAGTAATTTTGTGGTAAAAATTTATACACTTTGTTCACTCGTAATCGCAACCGAGTCGCTTAGCTTCTAAGTATTAACTATTGTTGAGTCCCCATTGTGATCTTCGCATGCATTCATATTAATCTTCTTTTCTATTTTAAGTGCTCCTATACTTTCTAATTTCAAAAAGATACATAATATAATTAAACTGATACGAATTTTCATATTAAAAGTTCATTTATTCCCTTTCACGAGTAGTTGCTACGACTGTAAGTTAATGCTAATACACGAAAATTGCTGCAACTTTAATTATATGCAACCGCGCTTTCTTGAAGCGTTCACTATAATCTCTAATTAAAGTAGAATTTTAGTGGACTTTAATAACTTGAAGTGTTAAGAAAATTAGAAATAATGAATCAATAACAACATTTCTAAAAGAGTGTAAAGATCTATCTTTATGAGGCGGATAGGTATTTTGTAAACGCTGCAGATATTTATGATAAACTTAATAAACTTCCTATAGCAGCCTGGATATGAAAGACTTAACTTTAACTATAAACTCTAAATAGTGAACACAAATTGGCAAAGAAGAAGCGAAGCAATTATAAAGGAAGAAAGTTAAGTTGAAAAAAATAAAAAATTCGCAATTTTCCCATTACTTGAATTAAAAGAGAAAAAAAAAATTGAAAGAAATTAAATGAAATGCTAAAGAAAAAAATCCTCTTAGCTTTAATACAAGTGGGTTTTAATAACCGACGTAGAAAAAAAAATTTAATTAATTTTACAGCAAATTATCCACTTGATAATTGAGATTAATATACTAAGGAGTCGTTATCCTTTTAACTACCGACTATATAAGATGAGAAAAAATTGTGGTTTTTTCGAGCTTTTTTTTTTCATCTCTAATACAAGTTAATCTAAAACCTAATAGAACTTAATAATAAATGTAATAGTACTACAAGAGAGAGCCAGGAGTAAAAGTATGCAAGGCCCGTTGCCATAAATGAATCATAGGAATATTTCCTGATTTTCCCGATAAATTCTTATTCACCGAAAGTAAAACGACAATAGAGTTGAATATTGAGTGATGAAGTTTGCTATAAATGCTATCTATGATATTGAGAGATTAAAATTAATATAAATGCTATCTATGATATGATATATGCCATAAGCAAGCTTGATATAGTTGCTGTCACGCTGTCATTCACTTAATCTGTAGACTGTAGACAGTTATTATTTATATCTTAAAGAACATTTTAGCAAAGAGACAACTATTAAATGAACAGAAAACATTACAATGTCACAGGAAAAAGAAAGTTCAAAACGATACAGTATGAAAAACGACAGAAAAAACATCAATAATCAAGCAAAGAAAGTTGTGAAGAATTTTCTTTGGTGGTAAATAAGTGAAATTTTAATGTTTTGAAAAAACAAATAACTGATACGTCAGTAGCCATTCCTTCTTTCTTTCTTTCTTTCTTTCCTTCTTCTTTAAGCATAACGCAAGGTAATACCTGCATAAATAATAAATAAAATTAAAATTAATATACAAATTAAAATGAAATATTTATTAAAATGAATATTTTAAATACAAATCAAATGGAACAATTGGAAATTGAGAAGAAAATAAAGCAAATAATTTAAAATTGAAATAACTATGAATGAAGACAAACGTACATTTTTAAGGAATAATAATCAAACTCATATTAAGTTAAAATTTAATAGAAATACTAATATATGCAAGTTAGTAAGAGCAACCATTGGCTAAAAAAAATCAATCAAAAAATACCAACCAAAACAACATTCATTGACGTTCGTAAAGTAAATTCAATGAGGCCCTATATTGACTAAAGAAATTACGAAAATTGGCTTCATTCTCTTCATTATCTTCCTGATCAATAATTTCCATTTTAATAGCAGTCGGCATTTGTGGAAATTCTACCGGTTGCGGCGAGACTGAAGCAGTTTCCTCGACTTTGACATTTGAATAATCTATCTCGAGTGCCTTCATATCATCATAATCTCCGTTAGGGCTGCTTATCGAGTTTATGTAACTAATATCTTTAAACTTTATAAATTCATCCATAGAGATATCAACTTCAGTATCCATGCAATTCTGATTGATTGCTGTAACGCTTACACCTTCTTGCGCATAATTAACATTCTCTTGTTCTTCTTCACTCTTGAAAATTGGTTCAAGAGCCGACGAAAAATTCAAAGTTGGTAAACTACGTTGAATGGCACGCGTTGAATTGTTAATCCTACCCAACAATGTAATATCTTCTGAAATTTGAGCTTGAGGTGATTTTACACGTTCGGTATGAAGTTCACTTATGTTGAAAACACTTTTCAAAAATAATATAGAAAAGTTTGATTTTATTTTTTTATTGCTTGTTTGCATGTTTAGATCTTAGAACTTACCCTGGTTCAGTTACATTTTTTTTAATTTCGATTGAACCGTCTTCGTACGTTGGTAAATAATCACCAAAGAAGCGTGTAATTAATTCTTTGCTGCAAGTACCGTAATAGCCAGCGTATTCGGGGCGGAAATCATCGCCTAAATGTAATATTGAATCATGAGGATTCTCAAACAGTTCTACGGGTAATTCAATCACTTGTTCTTCATCAAGTCCGCTATTATTCCTTCCACGGCCGCCGCCACGATTTAATTTAGATTTGGCAAGACGTTGCTGAGCGGCAACTTCATCCGAAGCTTGTAATTTCTCTTCCAGTATACGTGTCTCATTTTGAAAGTTTAATACAGTTTGAAAACGTAAACGACTCTTTTGAATTTTTGACAAGCTACCGTGAATCATAAAACACAAATCTCCCTTCATACGTTCGGCAGCACGGCTATTAAAAGTTTCGGATGATTTATTAATCATACTCTTGTTTTTGCTTATGGCGCCCTTGTCCGTTGACTCTTCATTGGACATACGAAAGGCACAACGTCGAATTTTGGCTAACAAATCCAAGCGATGCCTTTGAAAATTCTTATTTTTATACTGTAACAATATATCTTCGCCGGCTTCCGGTATAGCGTTTAAACGTTCGAATTGAAATTCCTCTAAATGGGTTAAAAAAACTGAACGATTTTTTATATGAAATATGGAACGAGTTGAATTCAAATAATCCTCTAATGCTACCAAATCCAACAAAAGCACGGTGCCATCGCGATTCCAGCATAGAAAATCACAAAAATCTAAATGTATAACTAACCATAATTTATATGGAAATGGGAAATTCAAAATATCTTGACGTGTTATATATGAACCTTCCATATTTTTTCCAATATATCTAAACACAATAGAAAAATTGAAAAATGCGTGAGGTTAGAAAACTAAAAATTTTTAATACAGAAAGAAAAGTCCAATCAGAACGTTCTTTCTTTTCAAATTCAAAGGAAATTTGTAATCATAATCAATAGCGTTGCCAATTATTAGTCTGAAATCAAAAGTACCATATTTACGAAAAATTATAGCAGACATTGGAGGCATTGGCCGCAAACAAAAACAGCTATCGGCTGCAAACACGCGTGAATTTTTTTTTTCTTTAATTTTCAAATCTATGGTCGAATAAATAAAATGAAACTATTTTATTCCATACATTTTTATTCGTATTATTGAAGCTTTATTTAGCCTCACATATGTTTGCTGTAAGGCTGTAAAGGCAAACGAGGCCGTACTTATATTGCCATAAATTCAAACATGTGAAAAGCGATGTGAAGAGAAAACAATGAAGCTGCGCATTATGCTTGTTTTTTCTTCTTGTCCCCCAAGCATGGGAATATGAGCGCGTCTACATTGTGTTACGGTCTAAATGCCGCTTCAGACTTAATACAAAAGCAGCAAATTACTAAATATTAATCCTATAGCAATTATGAACACAAAATTTATACTTAACTGGAATATTATAGACTAATTAAGCAACTAGGTATAGACTAGTGTCATGTAAGCCCGTTTTTCAGAAGCTACTCAATATTTAAGAGTAAAACTCTTTTAACAAGATCTGATGTTGACATTCGACTCATACATGGTGAAAATTAAAATTTTGCTTTATTTTTACAACAGAGTTTTTTTTTTTTTTTGATTTTATTTGACGTACGATATTATAATATAAGTTTTACAACATTCTATTAGATATTTTATTAGCGATGATTCAGAAATTATTCTCTTTTATAGCCCATCGGGTAAGAGTTATGTCTTTACCGATTAGGCATTCGCTATAGTTACGATCGCAATTAAAGTACTGTCTATCGCACACTAGGAATTGCATCTGGGTACGCAGGCCTTTTAATTATGTGATCACTATAATTAACTGAAATTAATTAAAGATTTTGCTACGATCAAAGTTATATTTACTAAGGAAGATATAAAACTTTATGATTCATAGAATTAAATAAATTTTTATTTATTTTGTACCGAAATGTATCGAAAATCGGATCCTAATCCGCATCAATACGAATATTCGAATAAGTGTAACCAGGGTTATCTTTTCAATTGTCTAGAATAGAGTTTTGATAAATCCCGCTTCTTTTCGAAAAAAGTTTGTCACAAGTCTTTTCCAAAGATCTCTTCAATAGTCATAAATATTCAACTTGGATCCATTAATATATATTTCTTTAAAAAATTCTATGCGTGCAAATTAGACTGTAGAACACAATAAAGCCGCGCTTATATTCTCATACCTAAGGGAAAAAATAAAACAAGCAAAACGCGCGGCTTCGTTGTATTCGCTTACATTGCTTTTTATATATTTGGTTTTTTAGAAATATAAACGCTGCTTCGTTGTGATTACAGCCTTAAGCATTTTTCTATTATTTAGACAAGAGGCTTGTCATCGTTTCGTTGTGAATGTTCGATAAAAAAAAAATTAAAGCAGACATAATCCTCTTAACAGCTGCTTAGATTAACAAAAAGCAAAAAAAAATCCAAAAACTTTTTAACAAAAGCAAAACTATGTTTCTTATTTATTATTACAGATTACAACGTTGAAAATGAGTGTTGAAAGTTATTATTCTCTGGAGAATATTTTTGTCATACAAGAGAAAGTTGAATGCAAAGTTAGTAAAAATCTATTAGAAATGCGTGAGGGAATCAAATGAAGTTAATTTAATCGAGATGTGCTGACACAATTACGTGTCTTTAGATTTGCTTGATGTCAATTTTAAGGCGAAGACTTACATGTGGGACATAAAAAGAATTGAAAATAAATAATCATTATTTCAGTGTGTATGTGTATGTGCTTGATATCTATAAAAATGTGCACGAAGCGATTTGTGAAGCTGGAATTACGCACGTAGAATTTTTTAGATTATATCCGTATTTCTATGGACATGTGTGAACGTTATTTAACACCATACGATTGTAATTCTCTCTTCTGGGTAAAGAAGTATATGACACAATGCATCATTGTCTTAAAGAATACATTGAACAAGACAACCGAGCAGAACCAGAAACCAGAGCATCGGTTAAACAAAATTGAAAATAAATTGTAGGAGGATGGGTTTAAAAAAATTGCTTAAATTGAATTTCAGTGTTTTCGATTTTTGGTTCTCTCTTAAATCAATTAAGAAAATTTTTTCATTTTCCCTTTAATGGTAATAAACACTTTATCATCTATAAAGGCAACGGTTCGATTATTATAAGTATATATGCAACGCAGAAGACGTCCTACGGCCCTTGCACGTTTTCCTATTTCACTATTATCGACAAAGCGCAAGCGTGACAACATGCGTATTTTATTACATATAAATGTTTGAACAAAAAAGCTGGAATTTCGACCAAAAAAAGGCAATCTTATTCAAAAATAATATTTACATGAACTTTGAAAGAAAAAATTGAAAACTTTTCGAGTTACGCTGCTTGCCATTTTCAAAAAAATTGTTTCGAGATACACGCCTTAAAATTTTTTGAAATATGTGGTAGTCTTTTTTTATTTTTATAACAAGCTTTTTATTATATTGTTTATCAGTCTGTGGATCCCACATAAGACCATAAGATTGTCCTTCGAAGTCTAAATTTTCCTCTTCGTTTTCTTTCCGCGACGATTTTTATTTTGCTGCATTCATCTAAGACAGAATTGCACTTTCTATACCTTACGTGAGCCGAAATGACAAAGAAAAAAGCAGAAAGATGTGTAGTTCTGTAGTTGAATTCCTAATTAACTTCAATCACTTCATCCTCAACTTTTAATTTCTAGAAATACTAGCTCTTTCTCGAATCACTTTCAGCCTCAAATTTGTTTAGAGATCGTCCCTCTGAAGCTATACTAGCATATATTTTGATTTGGAAATTCTCTGAAGTAATCATGAGCACCTTCTACATACATCTGCCAGTATATATTAAGGAAGCTAGAATTCAATAGCCATGAGGTTAGGCTGTGACTTCTTGGCAGGAGTTTATCTGACACAGGCAATATCTTTGATGAGCTTATGAAAAAGATTGAAATTTTATTTTTATTTTCGAGAAGAGCTTCCAAGCATCTATTAAGTTAAATGAAAGAAAGTTGATGATACGAAAAGTTTGCAGCGGCTCTCCCGCCTAAAAGGCTTAAGTGAGCTCCCGGTACCCATTTCTTAAAAATCAACTTTGTACTGTACTCAGAGAAATTTTGCGTTATTATCAATACTGACTTAGTAGTATCTTAAACAGTTGCGTGGAAAAATTCCCGAACGTACAATTTGATGATGTATATTGGCTATCAACGTTATGCGAACAATGATCAAATGCTTGGCCCTTTGAAAATGAACATCCGTCAAGTCATGGCTGAGCTATTGCCAGCTAGTGGGCAGACATAAGATAGCAAATTACTTGAAAAGGCTCCAATCCTGTAAGGTCTCTCTAGGAGGGCATTCAAACGATGTTGTAATTCCACAAAACCATGGC
This sequence comes from Glossina brevipalpis, assembly GCA_000671755.1. Classification (NCBI taxonomy): domain Eukaryota; kingdom Metazoa; phylum Arthropoda; class Insecta; order Diptera; family Glossinidae; genus Glossina; species Glossina brevipalpis. The sequence continues at coordinate 1,195,694 of KK351067.1, read as the reverse complement.
AAAGAATGTATTGAAAAAAAAAATTGAATCAAATCTTAATCAAAAATTACAAAACTACAAAATGGCTGACACTATATTTTGGTTTAAAGCATTCTTCTCTTCGTATCTTAATATTTTCTGCTTTGTTGCTAAGTTTTATGAACAAGTTATTAATAAAACTTGTACATTTTTTCCCTTAAGAAATAAAATAAGAAAAAAAATGTTTGAAAAACAATGTTCTTATATTAATTAAAGAAAGATATAGTTGATACGATTTTAAATGAAAAGCATCGAAAGCAATACTTCCGAAGGCAAATGAAGTGCTTGCAACAAAATAACATAACATTTTCAATATTATTATAGAGAAAATAACTCAAAATTCATTAATTGTAATGTAATTATACTTTAAGTTTCAAATACACAAAGTAACGTTATATTAAATGAAATTCCTGATAATAATAGGAAAATCATTGATGCGCAAGGAACTGTGACAATGTCGTCAGTTACATTTCATTTTAACGTTAGTCGATGTGATAAAAGGAACAATTCGGTTCATCAAATATGTGTAACGCATGTAAATATCGTGCTTTAATTCAATTGATTTAATAATGTTTGTTTTCTTTCATATCTTATCTTATTTGTAACACTATCTTCCCCTCGAAATTTCTATAAGAAAAAATACAGAAAAACATATTTGAAGTTATGCATATTACCCAAGATTGTAATTTATTTTCGTTACACTTTCTTGCACACCATGCACGCGTGATTTATGCTTGAGAGTTAATTTTCTTTTAACAGATTTTCATTATAAAACTATTTTCAACAAGTGAGTAATGTCTGGATAGCTAAACGGACAAATAGTTATGGCCAAATGGAGTCTGCCATCCACACTAATTACGATTACGTATGGGATGTTGGGGTATTGGGTCTCCAAAGCATATATCTATGACTTTTTAGATTTAGATTTTTCCGATTTCTTTTTCCAAACCTAAATAAGGTGAATTAATGAACAAGTACGAACATTTTATTCTGTTGTGCCGAATCTTTTATACCAACCTTCTTTATCCTAAAAAAAAGTTGAGTGTAGCAGATTTTTTTCTATTTTTATGAAATACCGTGGAAAGTTTTATTTTATACTCTGTTAGCACTGAGCAAAACATTCAGAAAACATAGGTGTTTTCAGTTTACTTTTCACAAAAAATTTCACTTGAAATGTCATCTTTTAAGCAAATGTGTCCTTTGAGACAATCAGGTTAGGGCATCAACACCATCTAGAGACAAAATAACACGCGGTGTCTTTTTATATGGCTCAACATGTACATGATTTATTATTATTAAAGAGAAAATAATAATAATAATTCCAGTGTAACAGGTAATGTCTTAAAAGCTTATATCTCATGCGATATGCTTCATTGATTATCTTCAAAATTGAAAAACAATCAGGGATGAATTTATTCTATTATTCGAATAATTAAATCAAGAAGAAATGTCCACATTTAGTTAAAAACAAAGCGTCGTTTAATTGAGAAACGATAACGAATCAGTTTACATATCTACCCTTTCCAGGGTTAAAATCAAAGAATCAAGATTTGAATTGTTTCCTCTTAAGTCGACAACTAATCAGTTTACGTATCTGTCTTCTCCCCGTTTAAAATCAAAGAGTCAAGATTTGAGTTGTTTCCTTAGGCCGAGAACAAATCAGTTTACATATATGTCCTGTTCAGGGTTAAAATCAAAGAGTCAAGATTTAAACGTTTCCTTAGGCCGATAACTAATCAGTTTACATATCTACTCTCTCCAAGGTTAAAATCTAAGAGTAACGGTTTTAATTGTTTCCTTAGATCGAGAATGGATTAGTTTACATATCTGTCCTCTCCATGATTAGAATCCAAGAGTCAGGACTTGAATTTGTTTTCTTAGGCCGAGAACAAGTCAGTTTACATATCTGTCCTCTCTAAAGAGTCAAGACTTGAATTCTTTCCTTAGGCCGAGAACGAATCAGTTTACATATCTACCCTTTCCAGGGTTAAAATCAAAGAGTCAAGATTTGAATTGTTTCCTTAGGCCGAGAACGAATCACTTTATATATCTACTCTTTCCAGGGTTAAAATCAAAGAGTCAAGATTTAAACGTTTCCTTAGGCCGACAACTAATCAGTTTACATATCTACCCTTTCCAAGGTTAAAATCAAAGAGTCAAGATTTGAATTGTTTCCTTAGGCCGAGAAGGAATCAGTTTACATATCTACCTTCTCCAGGGTTAAAATCAAAGAGTCAAGATTTAAATTGTTTCCTTAGATCGCATTCAGTTACTTCGGAATATTTTCTTTTATCAAACTTGAAAAATCATCGCATTGCTAAGAGAATGAAAAGGAAGAGCCTGCAATTGGGAGGTATTTTGAAGAGTCCGACAATTTTCATTACAAACACAATATATCGAGGCTATCGAACATCTTTAGGTATCTTCTTAAAATATATCGAATTAAAAGGAGACTACATTGTGATATAAAAACATTTCTCGTAAGCTTTTCTTTTTTTTTTTTTAAATTAGGTTGGACAAGTCTCCTTTTCTATGTTAATTATATGAAATTTTCTTGTTTCTCTTCTATGTCATCTTGTTCTCTTTAATTAAATTAAGTTTCAAACACTGTAAACCTCTTGTTAGAAATTTTTATAAATAATAATAAAGCACAAGTTTTACGAGCTTGGCAATGTTTACATTGCAGTCTAACAATATTTTAAGTTAATTTAAATTAAATGTTGCGATAGGTAGAGCATAGTTAACCTATTTATTTAATATTTAATATTTGCTTTCCATAGAATGATTGCTTATGTATGGTTTCTGGTCCAAAAAATTTAACAGTGGTTTCATAGAATAACTTTATTTGAGAACTTGTTTGACCTCACAACGTTGATATAAGTTATGTTTAATTGAATTTTAATACGCTACCCTTGACTAGTGGGTGGTTGTTAGTGTGAAGTTTGTGCTCGCATGTATGTATGTATGCATGCACGTATGCTTGTAAGTTATCGAACAATGTTTCATTTCATTTTAATTTAATACAATTTTAATTAAGACCATCGGGATGCTTTTAAAAAACGCCCACGTACGCTTAAATGTAGTCATTAAAGTTTCAATTAAAAACACATATATATATTTTTGTATAAACACACATCTACATATGTGTATGTTTATGTGTGTGTGTGTATAGAAATTCTAAAAATAATGTTTGATAATAAAATATCTGTTAATGATGTGTTGTTTCTGGAAATGAGGTCATTTCTACATATATATATATATATATATATGTGCTGGTATGCGAATGAAAGGATGTGAAAGGTCGTAAATTTTGATGACGAAAATTAATTAATTTTTCGTATTAAAATTTGATGGTTGCACGCATAAAACGCAAAAATTAATAAATGATTTAAATATTTAACATAATTTTCAAAACCAAATATTTCAATTAGCCTAAGAGCTGTCAGTTAAATGAACATGAACAAGCGAACAGGTGAAAATCGGACATGAATTATGAATAAACAGGCGACAAACAACAATATCTACACCTATATACCTAATAGTAGTACATAAAAGCATCGAGCTTGAACTCGAACTCGAACTCGATCAATGCCTCCAATTAATATTTAACAAATGCAATAAAATACATTTAAATTTATATGCAAAACCACAAGTACGAACAAGCATAAGCGTGCATGCATTTCCATTTGCATTGCAATCGCAATTGTTTACTACTGCTAACTCTAAACCTATGTATCGAAAAATTTTTACTTCTATACACATACATATACATGCAATTTTTTTTTATGGTTGTGTGGATTTTTGTAACTTTAGTGCATGGGCGAGTGCATGTGCGAGTGCATGTGTGTAGATATAGTTTAGAGCGAATTTTTTTATGACTTTCTCTTATTGTTATTATTGTTATTATTATTATTATTATTGTTGCTGGTTGTGTGATGGTTGTTGTCGCTGCTGTTGTTGTTGTTGTTGTTGTTGTTGCCGCTGCGGTTAGTGATGTTGGCTGCGGTAATATATTGTGAATAGATATTTTTGTTTAAACCTCATGCCCAGCTTTTGTACATTTTATGGAAATTCAGTCTAAATACACATACACATGTTTGTTTAGCTAATGCATACCTTTAGGCGTGAAAAGCTTTGCAAATATAATGTTTTTTGTTGCATTGTTTTACGCGTTTTGTTCTAAGTACTTATGTGGGTAAAAATAATACATGAATGCAGCTAAAAATTGCTGTACATACAGGTCATGAAGAATTACAGAAGTTTAATATTCAATCAAAAAATGTTTTTTTTTTTTTTTTGAAGAGTAGGTCAGTTTACCATCACCAACGGATGGCTGAAGTCTTGGCAAAAAATATAAGAAAAATATTTCAAATTTAAATTTTGTAATTATTTAAAGAAAATATATAATCGCTATAAGGCGAACCCAATATCTATATAGATAAGATAATGAATTGATCAATAATTTGTTTTGAAAAATTCTGCTTAATTCATCAATAGAGATTCCCTTCCATTAGGCAAAAACTACTCTAACATTTCGATGACTTTCTTTATAAAAATATTTGTTAAGCCCCTTAAAATGGATTTTCACAATGAGCTCATGATTTGATCTAAATTTTTTTTTCGTTGGAGTACCCTTTTGAGATTTGGAAACAGATAAAAGCTTTTGAAGGAGAAGACTTTAGAGAAACGATTTGAATTTTAATTCATAGAATTTTGCCTTCAAAAGCACATTGATGCTACTACTAAGAGTTAAAAGAAAAGAATAACTTAAATGGCTTCAGCAATTTGAGACTTATTTCATGCAATTTTGCCATTGTAGCCATTAATTTATGACACAATCTTTTATTCTACATTAAATAGATACGTTAAGCGTTTAGAAAACAGGCTTATTAAGCATAAATTTTCAAGCAAAATACCGTAGAATGTCAACTATCTCTTGCGATCGGCAATGACCTTCTGGATTTTTTTTTATGGTTACCGATTCTCTTGTTTTAATTTGCTCTCTTTGTTTTGTTCTCTTTGACGGGGCAGTGTTGCCATAACACTTCTCATAAGTTCACTTCTCGTAAGTTTGAAGCGTATTTCTTCCTATCAAAAAACAGAATTTTATCAACATAAAAAATTCGAAAATAGTTGTAGCTCGTAAACGAATAATAGAAATAATATGGTATTTTGACTTCCGCCGTTTGACAGTTGATACTCCCAAAAATAATATGGATTTTTTTTAGAGGTGACATCGATTTATCTCTCCTAGATGTTATTGGTCCAGGTTCCTTTTTTAAAAACTTAACGTGAACTCGCAGAACTAACACATTTGTAATGCCTTCAATTGCTGCCAAAAAGAAAAGTATTTTTAGAGCGCTAGGAGATTGCTTTTCAATTGTTTTTTTTTCGCATTTTCCACTCAGCCTAAACTAATCGCTGACTTTATTAAGGTTCATACGAAGTACTTCGTGTTCGCACTGATTCTATTCTTTTTTTACGGCAATACAGCAAATCATCTGGTGCTATTTGCTGAATACTTTATGAAGAAGAAGAAGAAATCTCATCCAGGTCATCATATGTTCGCCATTTTACAATATCGTGGATCGTTTAACAACTACTGAATGTGTTAAAATATATAATAAAAACTAACGACAAAAGTATTGATTCCGTATTAAGTACGTTTCGTGCATTATGAATAGATTATCGTCAAAAAAAATCGTCCGTCCGAGCGCACTATGGGCAAAACTGTGAAGAAGTTTGATGAGACATAATTAGTAACAGATTTGTTAAGGCCTATCGCATCATCGAAACTCACGCTCGACTGAAAATATTGATGCTTTTATTGAAAGTGTAGAAGAATATTCAAATTCCATCTGCATTACACGGCTTGCATTGTGATCACTACAAAGCTATATAATTATCAATTGCTTTTTGAAGTGAAAATATGTGGTTTCAACAGGAGGGTGCAAATTTGTTAGCCATATAGTACTTTTATAGGCCATTGACCAAAAATATTTGGAGAATTATTTCTTTTATCTATTATGAGATGCTGGTACCATGACAAATGTGTCAGCCATTCATCTAAATATCTTACGACCTTTCAAATTTCAACCTAAACCACTTATAAATGAACATAAAAGACTAAGTTCTTGTAAAGTCACGTTAATCAGTAATGCTTCTTCAACTATCTTCGCATGTATTGTTACAACTTTAACAAAGAATTTTGTTTGCCTCTAACTTTGAATGATGAAAAGTACTAATATATGCTTGAATATTATATTTGCATATATTTTAAAATAAGCAGAGAATAAACGGTTTACATAAAACAAGTCTGTGCTTATTCGAATTGTTTTATTAATATTAAAAGTCGTTTTAAAAACTATATTTAAATTCTATATGCATTTAATTGCAACTAGAATGATGTTTAAATTAAATTTATGTTATATTATATATATCAACGGAATATTGTGTGTGATTTTGGTTTCCCATTTAATATTTTAAACTAATTTCAACATTTTTAACTAGTTTCTGAAATAGTTACTTAAAGTATTTAACTTTAACTCGTCATAATTTATGTTGGCTATTGGCTGTTGGCTAAAAATGTCTACATGTCTGCTTGTCTATCTGTCTCTGTCTTTACGTGTTAAGTACAGGATTTAGTTTACTCGCAAGGTATTTGCTTGTAGGTATTTGTCTATTATTATAGTTAAAGAACCAACGAAGAAAGAGGGATAAGAGAAGCAAAGATTGTTAAATAAATGAAGCAAAAGTTTAATTATAATTTATTATAATGTTTAAGAAATGAAGAATTTTAAGAAATTGTGCCAAATATCTTTGTGAGTAACGCTCTCAGTAGTTATCCTTGGAGAAGAAACTCTCTTTTTAATAGACTTCAGTAAGAAAAATATCCTTATAATTAGTATAAAGAAGGGAACAGTTTCTAAACCCATCCAGGCAATGGGTTTTTCATAAAATCTTATTATAGAATGTTGAAAAGAAAAAAAAAGATGCTCTTCAATGAGCAAAAGCAATGCCTGATGCCTGTTTTAGCTTTTTTCTTAGGCTGTAAACACAATGAAGTCGCGCTTTTATTCGCATCCCTAGAGGACAAGTTAGTCTGTAAACACAATGAAACCGTGCTTGTATTCCTCTAAAAATTCAAACATAAGGAAAGCAATGCAAACGCCGCGTATGAAGCCGTGCATTTTGCTTGCATTTTCAGGTCACACATCTTTGACAGAACGAAGCCACGTTTGCCTGCCTTACCATATGATTTTATATGAAAATGTAAACAATTAACACATGGTTTGAGTAGGAAGATGAAGAAATCAACAGAAAAAATTCTAAAAGTTAAATTAATGTGAGAATGAATAAGGAATTGGCCATCAAAAAAAGGTTGCAAAAGTTAATCTAATAGGAGAATATGTGATGATGGACTTTGCCGAAGCACTTAAACAAATCAAAAGAATTGCTTAAATGTGTGACTAAACAGTGACGTCGCTCGGTAAGAGCACCTTTTCAAAGTCGCAAGGCTGAAGGAATGATTGCAATTTATCAAAGCGACCATGGAAAATGTTTGTTAAAAATTGTTTAACATACAGAAATAATTAAGATTGAGTAACATTTAGAATATTTCCAGCAATAATTTATATAACCGCCTTACTAACTCAGTTATATAAGATAACATCAGAAACTTGTCCGACAATTAGGTTGAATAATGCAAGGAAACTTCCGATAAGCGAACCACAAAACAAATTTACTAATTTTTGATTGAACAAACATCTATACATATGCATATAATTTTCCACAACAAGATATTCACTAATGACCAATCATCACCGACATGGTGCACAATATTTTGTAAATTATTTTCTTTCTTTATTTGAAATCTTCCTGCTGACCTGCATTTAGCATTATCTGCTCTCTCTCGTTTCTCTTAATTAACGATTATCCGTGTTTTTTTTTTTAGAAAAACTTTCATATATTTTTTTTTTGCAATTATAAGTTTTTCTTTTTAAAAAAAAAAAAACTTATAATTTTTTTTTTACAATTGTAAGAAATTTTTTTTTTAAATTCATTTTTTTTTACAATTATAAGAATTTTTTTTTTACAATTACAAGAATTCTTTTTTTTTTTATCAATCAAAAATAGAAAATTTTATATATTTATGTATGTATATTTACTTATATACTTAGTGTGTATATATATATGTTTTATAGCAATCTGAATGAAAAGTGAAAATTGTATAAAAAAATATTTTTTTTTCATCTTTCAAAGCAAAATTTTTTTTTATGAAAAGAAAGCCTTCGTTATTAAAAAAAAATTCTGTAATAAAAAACTACTTTAGAATAATTTATAGTAATAGGCAATAAATCATAATGTAGACCTGCTTGAAAGAAATTCTAGTGTAGAATGTGAAAAATAAAATATGAGTAAAATGTGATCAGGAGAATATTTATCACAAACATGGACAGGTGAACACGCTGAAGTTAATTCAGAATTTACATGTTATGAAGCCTCCGAAGTTTTTTAGTAAGCTTCGGCTTACTAGTTTATTATAGATAGTTAGGATATTGAGGGAATCGGAAACTGTTGAATGTCCTAGAGACGACTTGAACTATGTGGGGCTGATGTCTTTGCTCGGTTTCTCAAATCTTTATTGGCTTTTACATTCAATTAGAAAACTGTAATAATTAAGTTTAAACCGTTGTAAGGATCAAAGCCGTGCTCTCGTTTTGGTCCACAATGTTCCTCCCTATGTTCTTTAAGTGTTGAACGGTGAATGATAGGATAAAGATTTTTGTTGGTTTAGTGCTATCAGCAGTAAATCGTAGTATTTATTTTAAATATTGATAAATTGGAACTCTATTGAAAAGAGTCAAGAGTTTGGCAACACCAAACTGTAGAAGAAAACCAATGTGACAGATAAAAAATATGCCTTCTTTCTCTCTTAGTTTTCGACTACCGACGAGATAAGAGGTGTAGGTTTTTTTTCCTCGGTTCGTAGACATTCGAAGTTAAGGTTATATGAAGGCGCCAATCTGGGTGTCTGTGGAAAGCGGACAAACAGAAGGACGGATTATTTCCAAGATAAGAAATTTCGTAGAACTAGATATTTTTTTTTTTTTTTAAATAGTGTATTTCAGAATTTTTTCTATATTTGAATTAAAAATCAAAGAGATGATCTTTCAAACCTATTGAATATAAATACAAAAAGTGAATAAAAAAAAAGGCGAACTGCATGCAATCAACGTCAAGCAAATTCTTGCAAAGTTAGAAGTAATTTCAATGGGACACAATGCTTATACGCTTTTATTTTCCGGGGTCGGTTCGATTTTATTAATATTAATTTCATACTCTTCAAAACCGAACTTTAAAAATAATTTTATACAAGAAACAATTTTATTTAAAAACAAGTATGGAAATTATATCTTTTACGCCCACCATTTTTACTTTAAAAAAAGGCGAAAAAAAACTACATTTTTTCTATTTTTGTGGAAATTTTTATTTTTCAGTCTATGACCACTAAGCAAAACAAGTTGTGTGTTCAACTTATTTTATATTGTAGCCCTGCCCTGTGATCGATTTTGCCATTTTCAATAGCAACTTATGAGAAAGATGTTTCTGCAGCGTTAATGGACACACGGATAGACGAATAAGTCTGGATGAATACCGAATTTGATACCATCAAAAATATATATTAAAGCTTCTTCCTTGAGGTTACAAACACTTTCAAAAAGAAAACTTAATTTTAATTTTGTATTATATCAAATGGGCGTCATCGATCCTGTCTGCTATGGTTTATGAGTAATAAGTAAAAATCCAACTTTTTTTTTCTTAAATGCAAAAGTGTTGTCAGTTTGCGTTGTAGTGTGAACGTGTTCCTCCTTGGCCGATTTGCTTCACTTTCAACATCAACCTGCGTACAAAAATTTTCAATACTTCTGCTAAGTTTGATGCCGATACTTTTAGTTTTGTGGCCAGGAGGATTTTAATGACAGCAGGACAGACGGACATTCTTAAATCGAGTCCAAATTTAATGCTGATCAAGAGTGTATATACTTTGTGCGGTCTATGAAAATTATTTATGGGCAAGCAAACTAACAAAATGGATAAATCCTTCACCTTCGGTGGTGAGCCTAATCAACTATACTCTATAAATATTGAAAAATTTTTCTAAGTTTTGAACATTAAGTGTAATCTACATTTTACGATAAGTTTGTTTATCTTTTTTATATAAGTAAAAAGAAATTCAGCGCTTTACAGCAAATATTTAATGATGTGACGTAAAGAAATTCAACGAGAAATTAATGAAGAGACGAACAATTTTACTTTTTTTTTGTTTTCTTTTTTCTAGAACAACTTCTAAAACAATTTACAAATCAATTCCATGGTATATGCAAAACAAATTTTTACAAAGGAAATGTCAACAAGAATTCTATCATAATGCAATCACTTGGAAATGTTTGAAAGAATTCTTCTTTGTTATTCTGTTAGAGAAGTAAATGTTTGAAATTGATTTTCTACTTTTTTTTTTGTCTTTTTGTTTTTTTTTTCTGCTTTTTTTTTTCTTTTCTTTACGATAATAGCAGATAGAAAAGGCAAATAGACAAATGGATAGACATTTGCGATAAAGTTAATGAAGGCACTTTCGAAATGCAATTTCTATATAAGATGCTCTAACAAATGGAAGTAAAACAAAAGAACTTGAAAACGAATTTTCAATACACTTACTAGCCAAAGGCAAAGCATTTCGTATGATGGCAAAAAAAGTTTTTATTTATTTATTTATTTACTTTTTTTTTTTTCGTAACATTTAGAAATCAAATAAACTTCAAATATTTTAGGTTAACAAGTGTAAGTTTCTGTATAAGAAAGGATATTAAAGTGAAAAAAAAAGAAAATAAATATAAACATATTGTCGTCCTGTCCAAGTCAACTTTCATAGAACATTTGAATTGAAAGTATTTGCTTGCCGTTACAAAAGAATGGACAAATTTAATAGATTTGCTATCCTATGCTATTCTAAGTGAGAGTATAAAATTTTGCAATTTCATCATATTATTCTTTAATATTCTTAAGTAAGTTTGCAATTCAGCAAGCAAACGGAAATGTTCGACATAATGTAAAAAAAAAAAAGTTCCGTTTCTCCTGGCAATTCAGTTATAATTTACGTAATATATAAAGTAGTCTTGAATTTAATGAGAGTTACTTACCCTCACACAATAAACGAAACGAAAACAGGAATTTTTCTCACATATCCATATAAACAAAAAGAAAAAAAAAATTCTTTCTTCTTCTTTCGATTTATATATTCCGTTAAAATATTTCACTAAAACCAATACTTATATAAAGAGAATGTGTGTGAGTGTGTGTGTGTGTGTTGCAAAGACATTTGAAAGATGACGGTTAGTTCTTAGCGATATTATCATCATTTCTGGACAATTTCGTTGTCTTTATTGTTGTCTATCTGTCGTCTTTTTGTGTGTTATTGCTTTAGCGATAGTAATAAAAGTGTCCTACATAACTACTAAACTAAAACAATAAGAAGCAGATAAAGAAAATGGCAAAAGCAAAAATAAAAGAAACGAAAAAAAAAAGAAAACAAAATCACTTATCCTCTAGTTTATCCTTATTTGTATGTATTGTTTTTGTTTTTGCTTTTTTTTCTAGTTTTCCTATCACACAATCAGCACACAGCGGCACCAGTATTTAATTCTTTAGTCATAAACACTTGTCAACTCTTGCTTTACTTACTCTCTTTCTTTCTCTCTATTTCTCTGTCACTCTCTTCAAATGTATATCTACGCTTATCGTTCGTATATTTCAGTAGATTAACTTGTGTACGTAAGTTTGTGCTTTTAAACTAACAATACGAAGATACACACATTTAACGACATTAGTAGCTAGTGTTTTGAGAAAAACACAAAAACAAAAACAAAAACAAAACCTTATGCCTCTAGAAGAAAAGAAGAAGAAGAAGAACAACAAGTTAAATAAAAGTAAAAATAGAAATAAAACAGAAAAGAAGCGTGAAATAAAAAAGAAATAATTTGTTTTTATTGTATTGTTATGCTGAGACACACACACACACACAAACCCATACGCGCACACCCAAACACAACAATGCAACAAATACTTTTATCTTTTTGAAAATATTGTAAATATTTGCTTCAAGCTAAAATGAAATATCTGCTACATACACACACATATACATACCTACCTATACAAATAGGAATGGCATGTTTTAATGCCTTAAAATGTTTGCCTAAAACTATGTATGAAATGCTAACTTACTTGCTTGCTTACTCGCTTACTCTTACGCTTGCATATCTCTTAACCATTTATCCATTTTTTACATAGTTTTAGAAGGAAGATGAGAGATCTCGGACATTTTTTTTTTTGATATCAAATTATCTAAAAGACGTCTTCATTTCAATTTCTATATGCGTACATATTGTCAACATTATAATCAAATTTATAAAGATATTGTTGTTTAACCGAAAGTAGTAGGCAGGTGTGCTAACATGTTTGTTTTCGTCTTTTCTTTTGTTTTTTTTTTTTTGTTTTGTTGTTTTTTTCTTTTTTGTTATTTATGAAACAATAAAAAGTTTTCGCAAAGTTGGAGGCAGTTCGATATATATATAAGTATAAAAATACTGACATATAATTAAACAGGAGTTATGATAAAATTTTGTGCAATTTTTACACTTCCACCACCGAAGGCGAAGGACATATTTCATTTTGTCATTTGATTTGTAACTATCAAAAAGAAACTTCGGAGATCCCACAAAGTATATATACTCATGATTAGCATTAAGTTTAGAATCGATTTAAGCGTGCCCGTCCTTCGGTATGCCCGTCTGTAGTAAAAATCCCCCTGCACGCAAAATTAATGAAGGATATTGTCTTCAAATTTGGCAAAAACATTGAAAATTCTTGCACGCAGGTTGATATTGAAACTGGACCAAATCGATTAAAATACACGCTCACAGTGCGACGTAGACTAAGAAAGCCTTTGATTTTGGAAGCAAAAATAAAATTGAATTTGTGCTCGTTACTCGTAAACCATAGCAGATAGAATTATGAAAAATTTCCAAAAATATTACCCTAGCTATCAAGTAGTCTCTGTGCAAAAATGGAAAGGATCGACCACGTGTATGTACATTGTACTGTACATTGACACACTTCACATTACTTTATTATTTCCATATCATCAGTGCACATCACTGGCCAAAATACAAGCAAGCACTTATTATATTAGAGATAGAGATGGAGAATTCTAAGTACTTTAATCTTATCTTGTTTTTCTTCCATTATTTTTTTTTTTGAATTTTTTTTTTTGCGACACATGGAAAATGTCAAAATTTTCTTTATATAAATATTTTTTCAAAAATACAACTTTATATGCGAAATAAAACGCGTGCTTAGGCTAAACTATATCAATGTATTAAACGTCATTAAAATATCGCGATAATTGGGAAATCTGAACTTAACAAAAAAAGAAAAAAAAAACTTAAATCGATTCAGAAAATAATGCTGAACACTTTATTATAACAAAAAGTGAATCTAATTCAAATTATTTTTTATTCACATAAATTTAATATATGATATTATTACGGCAAGTGCTATAGAAGATGAAAACCGCAGCATCCGCATTCTAATCGTTATTTTACTCAAACTTCCATATGTTACGTCTAAAAAGTTTTTCTCTCTTAACAAAATTGTTTCATTATAAAATAGTTTACAACTATACTTAGTGATAAGGTTTCTAAGCTAGTTATTGACCTCATGCAAAAAGAACAATAATAACTACTGCATACAACCATTTATCTAAAGAAGAAAAGACAACAAAACATACAGTAGAGGAATCTTTCTTTCAGCTGTTGCAATATCCAAAGTATTCTTTATATCCACCACCGAAGAGTTAGGGTATATTAATTTTAGCAAATGGTTTGCAACAGTCAGCAGGAATATGAATATATATACATTCCAAAAGGGTATCAAATTTAAAATTGATTTAAGCATGTCCGTCTGTCCGTCCCTGTGGTAAACATTCTCCTGGCCACCAAAATGAAGAATTCGATTTCAAATATGGCAGAAATATTGGAAGTTCTAATACGCAGGTTGGTATTAAAAATGGTCCAAAATAATCGAAGGGCACGCCCACAACAAAAGTAGTTTTTTTTTTATTACTTATAAGCCATAGCTGGCAGGTGTATAAAAATTAGCATTTATTGAACGACATATCTTCTAGTATCGGCACAAAAATGGAAAGGATCGACCACGCCCACTTGATATAATAGAAATTTGAAATTGAATTTTTTTATAAAAACATTTGTAATATTAAGAAAAGAACTTCAAAAACCACATAAAATTTATGTATTCTTGATAAGCATGGAATTCGGAATCTATCTAAACGTATCCGTCTGTCCGTTTGTCCATCTGCCTGTCTGCTTATCTGTGTAATGTTTGCGATAACTTAGTCGCAAAAGTTGAAATATCTGAATGAAATTTGACTAAAACATTGAAAGTTCTTTCTAGTAATTTGATATTGAAAATGGGCAAAACCGGTCGCAAGCCACGCCTGCAATATAAAATAACCTGAAAACTTGTTTGTTTTTTGGCTGTTTTGCTTAGTGCTCAGAGACTTTAAAATGAAAATTGCCGCTATATTCTATAGAAATAGAAAAAAATCTGCCACGCCTACTTATCACAATATAGTTCTTTTTTAACTACTTTTAAGATGAATGAGGTGAATGGTGATGGGTGTAGAAGATTCGGCATAACCGATTATAATTTTCTTACTTGCTTTGTATACAAGTTTGCAAAAAAGCATCCCCATCCGAGTTAGAAGAATAAAAAGAAATCAGTGAGAAGAACGAAGAAACTTGCATTAATACGTGAATACTTGGAATTTTAAAAGAAATTTTTCCTAAAAACTTTCTATTTATATATATATATATATATATACTGTGATATGGATGAGAGCTTGGATAAGAATTAATATTACATTCTACACTTACATACATACATACATACAAATAAAGGAGAAGAGAATACCATACGTTAGTCTAGTTATTCGTATACCATGAAAAGTTGATATATTTTTCGTTTATTTGTAACATTTCTAACGTGTAACTTACTTTTCGCACAATCAACAGTGCATATAAGCGTTAGATTATTACGTTTTACGACTCTCTTAGGGTTATTTATTTAGGTATATCAACATCCATTCAAGGCATAGATGTGACACTATTGTGAATGTGTCTTTCATTTTAACGGTGGGTATAAAGGTAGGTATGTATATATATATATATATGTATGTATGTGTATGTAAGTGTATATTGTAAATGATATAAGTCATCTTTGGAATACCTGGGCTTTCTATTGTCATGTCAACCGTGTCATTTCATGATTACATGTGACTTGACATGCAATCTGTTATTGCTCTATTCGCTGCTACTCTATAGCTATATAATATTGTGACATCGTAATCAACCTTAAACCGTAAAATGTGTGATTTTCTAGACTAAACAGAATTTCTTCATAACCATCAGCAACAACGTTATACACACACACACACACACATATCAAACTTATCTCTTACTTTAAGATATTATGCACAGTAAGCTTACCTTTAGAGAGAATCTTATCTCTTAGAGAGAATCTTATCAATACTTATAAGATACGTTAAGTTTGCGAAAATTAGTCAGTCTATGATTCCTAGCACTTTCTGAGATTATTTTATTTCTTTCTTGTAAGATACGTTAAGTTTGACAAAACTAATCAGTCCATGCTTTCTATCACTTTCTAAGATCATTTTATTTCTTTCTTGTAAGAAACCAAAAAATTGCGAAAATTAGTCAGTCTATGCTTTCTATCATTTTATTTACAAATTTATTTACAAATTTTTTATTTTTTTTTTATTTTTATTTTTTATTTTTTTTTTTTATTAGTACATTAATTTACAATCTATCTATCTAAAAGATAATAAGTAAATGTTATGGATAGACGATAAATATAACAGAGATTATTGTTTCTCAAAGGGTGATTATATGGGCATTAGGACAATATAATGTTTATATTGTCCTAATTGAATCGGTTTAGAAGTTTTTTTTAAGACTTGCATTGCTTGATCTGAATTGGGATCCTCAACGAAGATTTCCTTCCTATAATTAATGCCTTAGACTGATCGATTTGATGTCCGTTTTGAAAAGACGCACTTGGATTGGGAAGACCTTTATTATTATTGAACTGTTAAGTGGTGAAGTGAATTCTTCGCCAATGTAGTAGACATTATGTTCTTATTAAGGTATCCCAAAACCGAACTAATTATGAATTATTCCATCCATTGACAATTATAGACCCCACTTTTAATGAAAATTATCACTTATATGGTGGATTCTCGATTTCTGTAAACCATGCTATTCTTGAATAAATTGAAGGTAAGGTAACTTAGGCGACCGAATTTTTCTCTTTCATTTAGTTAGAAGTTAATTTTCATCCATTTTTCTTGAGTAATTTTGAAAAATGCAAATTTTTTCATATTTCGACTTTTTCGAAATAAAAAAGTGATCTGATCTAAGCCATTTTCGATAGAGTTAAGAATTTGGTTCAAAACATATCGGCTTAGAAAGCTTTATTAAAAACATGGACAGATATCAGACAGATAGATGGACGTATAGGTAGACAGATAGAAAATCAGACGGACAGACAAGCTTAAATCAATTCAGAAATTGATTTCGAATGGATTGATATAATAGGAGCAATTATTTCATTAACAAAATTAGTGTAGGGTATAAAAGATATATGATACAACTAATTTTCTCATAACAAAAAAAAAAAAAAAAAAAAAAATAGAAAGCATATATTTTCATAGTTCGTCTGGTTCAAAATAAATATTCACAGGGGTATTGATGGTAAAAGTGAACTTTCCAATAGCGTTCAGGTTTTGGGCCAAAATACGTCGGCGTAGTAAATTTTGATCGAAACATAGACAAACATTAGATAGACATCTGACAGATAGGTGGACAGATGGACAGACGTATTGACAGACAGACATGCTTCGTGCTTTATGCTTCAGACATGCTTCAATTCAGAAATTGATTTCGAACATATTGTGATATAGTAAAAGGGGAAAACTATTTCAGTTCGTTTATTCATTACCAAAATCGGCTGTAAGATATAAATGAAATATAGTATAAGTCATTATCTCATAATAAACGTAAAGAAATTTAATAAAAGGCAAATTAAAACCTAGAAGTACATATACCAGTCGTCAACATCACGTTTCTTATTCTCATGATCGAAAATGTAAGTTTCAATGAAATAATTATGATTTTATCTCCTTCCGCGCGTTTTAAGAAATTCTTACATTACAATGATTATCTTAAAGTCTTCAAAAATACTATTCAAGAGATGCTTTCTAAAATTTGTAAAATTTCCGTCGTTAACACTCAACCTGATTTTTCTTAATATCATAAAAAAAAAAAAAAAAAATTCATCCATCAGGGACGATAGTATAATATGATGAAGCAATTTACTCTATCTCTTACTATATATTTATCTCTTTTAGTCTTTCACTTGTTCAAAAAAAAAAAAAAAAAAAAACTAAATAATGAGATGGGTTGTCTGTATGTCGGTTTACATTTAATCATAAAATATCATATTAAAATAATTGTTTTAATTTAGTTTTTAGTTTTTAATTTTTTTCTTTTTTACTTCGCAGCTAGTATTTTAAAAAGTCATTTTCACTTCTATTTTCATATCTACCCCTGAGATCAGATAGAGGTACAAGTTATAATAACATTTACTACTGTTGGGATTTGTTCCTGCTAACGTTGATAATGACGATGCTGATGTGTGCGTTTTTAAGTAAAATGTAAAAAAAAAAAAAAAAATAATAATAATTGCAGCAACTGCTAGAAGAGAAGCACACACACACACACACACACACATTCATACATATACACATAAGAACTTCTACTTTCTTCAACGTATTCATAGAGTATAGAGGGGATCTCTCTCTTTACTTTTGTAACGAATACTTTTTGCGAAAATCTACATTTAGTCTTCAAGTGCTGCAAACATATGTATACACACACATATATGTATATATATAGAGCTTTTAATGAAAATTTCATTTTCTCTCGAAATGCTTAATTATATACACATGTGTGTACTTAAAAGCATACACATCTATATATATGTATGTGTTTGTGTAAAGATTGCGTAACTATGTATCATGATTGTACTGCACTACGCACGCATCTATATGGGTAAAGAGATTTCGTTAAAATATAAATAATTGTTGGTCTTATGTTTTTAATGAAACACACATTGAAATGTGTGTCATCGTGCATTAGTACTTGAAATTAAATATGAAAAATTTTATAATAAAAATTTTTTAATGTTTTCTTCTTGTTAGAAGAAAGCCATATATATATACAGTAAAAGAAAAAAAAAAAGAAAAACAAAGCAAGCATGAAAAAAGAAACCCCAAAGAAGGAAAAATGAAAAACGAATAAACTAAGTTAAGATTGAAGATAACAATGTTTGTTTAAATGCTTTTTGCAAAAAAGGAAAAAAATTAGGAAAATATGGAACAGTCCTCCTACATAACGATATTTCATTGGATTATTATTATTTATCGCTTTAACTGCCCCGTATCCTATGTAACGTGCATAGCAACATAGTAGGCGACGTTATGGCTTCATATTTAATTATTAAGATACAATGAAGATTAAAATAAAAATAAAAAATAAAACATTTTTATGTACACATTTTAGATGAAATGTAAAATGAGTTATTATATACTTCTATTTAGAATCGTAAAAAAGAATAGAAAACAAAACAAAAGAAATTATATTCGGTTGTCATCGAAACTTTTGCATTCATCATCTTTATCTTAGAAAAACAAAAAGAAATCGAAAAAACCAAAATTTCCATACTCGATTCCATTGGGTAGATATCGCTAATGAGAAGACAAAAAGCCAAGAAAGAAGAGGAAGAATTATTCATGTTGCACTGTAGGCATGTACTTTTTGGACTTTTTCCAATTGTTGAGGGCAAGGACCTTGCAATGTGTTTCATAATTCTTGAGAATGTCTATCACAGATATTATATGGACAGACGGACACGTTTAAATAGATTTAAAATTTGATGCCGATCGTGAATATTTATATAATTTACAGGATCTCTGAAGCTTCCTTCTACATGTTGCAAAGCAAGCGCCAAATTGATTAGACTTTCATTCTTCGCTGCTGAATATAAAAGTAACAGTAAATATGTTCAGTCGAAAGCTAACTTGAAGGGGTGTGGAAGCAGTACGAGTTGCTAATGTCCTTTGCTAAAGTTTAGAAAGAATACGAAAAAATTTATGCTTTGAATACAAAATATTCTCTGACTTTATATGAGACAAAGTGTCTTATATCATATAAAATTTTTAATGACAAATACCTTACGAACTATGAAATTAAAATCAACAAAAAAATTTTAATTATTTATCATAAAAAAAAAAAAAATAATAAAATAATAAACAAAGAAAAGTATGAAATAAATATCAACCAAAGAGAGTTTACGCTATTTATGCTACTTTTGTGGCGGGGTTGATGCTAACAAAGAATGGATTTAATAAATTGATGCCTTCTATTGACGTGTGTTACAATATCGTATAATGTAGATATTAGATTTGGTAGCAGAAATGGTGCCCTATAGTTTGATAAATAGTGACATCTCGTGCTCATTATAGAGTAAGTAAAAATGCAATTGAACGCGAAAGTAAAATTGTTTATTAACTTAATGTCTTCTTAATGTCCCTATTGACGTGTGTTACAATATCGTATAATGTAGAAATTAGATTTGGTATCAGAAATGGTGCCCTATAGTTTGATAAATACTGATATCATAGAGTACGCAAACACTGAATTGAAACCCAAAAGGAAATTGTTTGTAAAGAAGTTGTTCCTCTTCTTTTTCTTGTGATTAGAGAAGCTACCGAGAAACATAACAATTGTAATGAGAGATGATTAAATATCTTTCAGTTGATTTAACGAAATCATCGTAATACTTTTCTTCCTCTAAGAAAAACTAATGGAATTGGTGGGAATACACTTTCGTGGTGTACTGTAATGATTCCATACTCGCGGAGGTATTAAATAATAAGCATCGCTTTGTCCAAGAAGGATTGAAGGATTGAAGGATAATTGAAACCGAAAAAGAAGGAGGCATTAAATAATAAGCATCGCTTTGTCCAGGAAGGATATCTGTAATAATTCTCTCATGTTGATACTCTTAACGTAGTAGAGCCCGCAAGATGGGCAGTATGGTATTCTTCTTAAACTGACTATTGTTCTTTACTGTGTGTGTTATCATTTCGTAGGGATCCAAAAGATTGATCTACGTTGTACAAATTTGCTGCAATTATTTTTCATGTCAGGTTACGATAAGAGGTTCATTTCCTTATAAAATATTAAAAACTTTAATTTTTTACGATATAAAGGCATACAAGTTATACGGGAAATGTTTAAAAAAAGCTTTCCATCCGATTCAATTTTTTGACATTTATTTTATACACAACAATACCAGTTCTGACGATTTTGTCGCAAAATGTTAGAAATTACAATTATTGGTATGTAAATGTTCTTCTTAAATGTAGTGGTATATGGGGAGTAGTCATAAAAATGATCCGTTTGAATACATGGTCTATAGTGTTTGTTCAAGGGTCAAAACACGTCAGTGTAACAAATTTCATGAAAATGTTTCAAATATTTCAACCTGTAGGCTCACCATGGGATACATGGGCAGATGAAGAGACGAGTTTAAATTAATTCAAAAAATGATCCTAATTTAGAAAAAGACAGCGAATCGATAGGTGTAGTAAAAGCTTAAGCTCATCAAGGATTAAAACTCGTCAGTGTAATAATTTTAATGAAAATGTTTCAAAAATTTCAACTTATAGACTCAACATGGAATAGCATGGACAGATGGAAAGACTAGTTTAAATTATTCAAAAAATGACTCTAATTTAGAGACAGACTGTGAATCGATGGGTTTAATGAAAGATGGATCCATCTTAAGCTCATCTGTATGTTACATACATCCGAAGAAACGATCAATAGAGAAGAGATGCGTCCGCGTCAAAATTATTGCTTACGATATAATTGTACAACTTTTAGAGGAAATATCATTAACAAGAAGTGAAATCAAAATTTTTACTGTATCGAGAAAAGTATATATGGCTAGTAATGCAAAATATTATTATTAATATGCTTTCTTTTTTTTATTTTGAAATTAAAACTAAAATTTTTTTCCATAGAGAAACTAAAGTGCTAAACTTTTCGTAACTCTATAAGTAATACTTTAAAATATATTTTAGTTTCCATTATTTTCCATTAGTTTTAAGGTTCCAAAATGTACTTTTATAATAAAAAGCAGATTTCGTAATAGTATCTAAAAACAAACCCTTTTTTAATATTGCTACTTAAATTAGAACTTTTTGAAGTACTTAACTTTTACTATCAGTTTGCTTTTAGTATCACACTTCACACGTACAATTTTAATGCCCGAAAATAGCTTTTCAGTATGTGTTTGGGTTTAGCGCTTGAAATAGCTTACGTGTCGTATTAATTGAAAACAGGATTAAGTTAGTAGCAGTTTAATTTACTTTCAGTTTTCCTAGATCGATATAAATGTAAACCTGTTACTTGAATTTGTCACTTATCCGTAAGTAATTAAAAGTTCCTTTTAATAACCACAAAATGTACGAAATCTTGTTCTTTAATGATTACTGAAGGTATTGCAATGCTTCTGTAATTCTGGTGGTGGCAAATTTTTTTCTCAAATCTATATACGGGGGCGGTTTGAGAAGCAATCTAACTCGGTTATAGAGATCAGCTGCTTTTTCAATTATAAGTTTAAGTATGAAAAACGCTCGCAGTAAATTGGGAAACATGAAAAAATAGGTTATCGCTATCAGACTTAGATTACATATTGGGCAAGCCAAGCCAGCTTATTCGTTTACAATAATAAAATATAGAGTGGCAGAGTTGAAACCAGGACGAAACAGTACCGCAGATCCCGCCATCGAAATCTGACAATGACATCAAAAATGGCGAAGAAAATTCTTAACTACATATTTAGCCGAGAGATGATGTACAATTTCAGCCAAAGATCCTCGGCCAAAAATACACGACCAGACAGACACAAATGCTAGGCATTTCAAAGGTCTATCAAATGAGACGATCATAACAAAATCCTTAAAATCATCTAGAATAAGCAATAGCCACAATGACCACAATGGGGTAATTGTCGTCTGAAAGTCCACGACCCAGCCGACGTAGTGAACAGACAAAGTAGTCGCATGGTAACTAAAAATTTTGGGCATGGCGAAGCTATACGCCAGGTGGGTGGCGTGTTTGTCCGCAAGAAACCAAAAACAGGAACGCGAGGAAATTCCAATCGAGTGTTCGGCGATCATTCGTAGCAATGAAGTTGAGTTTTTGCGTTGACTTATAAGAACAGTTGACACAAAGCTCCGCTGTTTCACATCTTATGTTAGGATTCCTAGATGGGACTGAAATAAGAGCAAAGATCCTAAAGAAGATGAAAACAGTTTTATCTCTTGGCAAGGCCTTGGCCACAGGCGTCAAGGAGTTACATTTCGAATCGTTTTCACGCACGTCTCTTTTGACAATTTTAAACTCTTCGAATAATTACCTCTTTGCCATCTTGGAAAAGTGAATCAATGTTAAAAAAAAATTAAAAGGTGGTGGTTAGCTGCAAAGCTCAACATTTCTCTCCGGCTTATCCAGGTCTATTTTAAACAATCCCGGCTAAAGTGCATCGAGCAAAAAAAATTTTGTGTTAAGAAAAGAAAATATTTGTTCAAAAATTTATTACTTTTTTTTCGATTTCGCCAGTTGTCTACTTCTGAAACTACCCTCGTAATTGCATACGTGTTTATTAGGTAATGGCATCATTCTGCCACAGGGATGGCTGTCATAAATAAGGTACACATAAGTTACAAAAAGCAGTAGAACACTTACTTTACCTGCATCTTATTATGCTTGTGATGCATGCTTTTATTTATTTTTTTCTTTTTTTTTCTACAATCGAAATATGTGTGAAAAAAGAAAAACGCAAGAAGAAGTAAATGATGTTTGTCAAAAGATTTGTTCTTTTTTCTTATTTCTTTGAAAATTTTTCTTATTTCTCGTCGTCATCATTTAAAGTAATGATGAAATGAGAGTTTACTTTTTGTATCTTTCTAAACTTTTCCTATATAAACAATGTTTTCTTTTTTTTCTTTTTTTTTTTTTTTTTAAACACAAAAAGAACATGAGGAAAAGTGCTGGTTATTTGTTATAGAGAGAAAAGGGCAATAAGACAAGTGAGCAAACGCATGTATGAGGCCATTAACTTTATGTAACACAAACTTATTATTATTATTATTATTATTATACACACATCTGCACATACATACAACATAAATTGAAACAACAACTTTAGCATTAATAACAGTTGAGAGTAACGCGCAAGCAAGCTGTCTAGGAAAATTACAAATTTTTCTATTTTCAACAAGACGATGGCGACGACGACGAAAGAGGAGTCAGTTGGTAGTTTGTATAGAAACAAAGTAAAAAAGAGAGAACTAAGGAAGTGTGCTAATTTTGTAGCGAAATTTGGGCGTCCGTTATTTACGGTAAAATAAATTTTTGAAGAATATTCGAGATGTTATCTGAACTACATCGCAACAGAATCCCATGAATATTGTCCAATACTAGGAGGAGGAAAAAGGAAGAATATAAAAATTTTTACAGGTTAGTTAGTTAGTTAGTTTCGAGAATTACAAATAGAGTTGAATTATTTGACTTTACTTGGTATTACTTGTGTGTTGAAGAAGAACTATATATATATATAGAGAGAGAGGGAGAGGGAGAGAGAGGAGGGAGAGGGAGAGGGAGAGAGAGGAGGGAGAGGGAGAGAGGAGGGAGAGGGAGAGAGGAGGGAGATGGAGAGAGAGGGGAAGAGAGGGAGAGAGATGGAGAGGGAGAGAGGGGGGAGATGGAGAGAGAGGGGAAGAGAGGGAGAGAGATGGAGATGGAGAGGGAGGGAGGGAGAGGTAGAGAGGGGGGAAAGAGGGAGAGGGAGAGTGGGAAAAGGGAGAGGGAGAGGGCAAGAGGGAGACGGAGAGAGGGGAGAGAGAGAGAGGGAGAGGGAGAGGGAAAGAGAGAGGGAGAGGGAGAGGGAAGGAGAGAGGGGAGAAAGCGAGAGAGAGAGAGAAAGAGAGAGATAGGGGGAGAGAGAGGGAGAGAAAGGGAGAGAGTTAAGAATGAGACTATAGAGAAGTATTAAATTTGTTAATAAATAAATTAAATTTGAATTCGAAGTCTTATCGGCTTACGAAACTCTAAACGGATGAAATAGCTGAGTGTAATCAAAAATTCCGCTGAGAAATTTGCAGCTGAGAAATACTGTTTGTAAAACCTTTATTTACAAATTAGGCGTGGGTACAATTCGTTTAACAAAAGCGGGCTCAACTCTTGGAATTTTCTTAACATAGAAATTCTAATTCTAAGAACAATTGCTTAATGCAGCATCGGAACGAAAATTTGTCTCTTAGGTGTTGGTAAATTCGAACTCAAGTCGATTATCGGAAGCACGAATATTGTACCGATTTGTTTAGTGGAGAAGATCTAAAAATAATTAAGCGTACGGTTCTTCTATCTTTGCATTTCATTTTTTGGCCGTTGAAAAATTCTTCGGTTAAGCTGGAAGTATCATTTTTGCATCATCTTTTTTGCTTTGCTCACCGTAGGGATTCCCTTAAGAAAACATTACAAATCATTTAGACTAAAAGCTTTGCTGAACCGTTAATGCCAAAAGCAATAATTTTTTATTTAGAATGAAATTGTAAGCTAATATATATAGCAAACTTTCAAATAAATTAGTTTTCTTAGTGNAAAAAAAAAAAAAAAAAAAAAAAAAAAATAGGAATTACTTTATGCAAAGATAGCCATTACTTTTCTCATTTTTCATCTTTTAGGCAAAATGCAAATTAGATGCCGGCCGAACAGGGGGTTTTTTGAAGGCTATTCACAAAAGCAAACATATTTTAGATACCATCATAATTGGATTTTATTGGAAGCTTTGCCTTGATTATGTCTTTTGGTTAGGATAAGTCATAATACACCATGACCAGCTAATCCCAATCCTCCCATGAATGTGGCCGCCATTAATATCTGTCTTGAGTTGCATATAAGGTTTTTTTGTAGTACACTTAGTCTACCTTATACTCATATGTATTAGAACATCAGATATATACTAGTGTTCATCACTTGTAAAAATTTAATAGCACTCTGCGTTCGTATTAAGCAGAAAAAGTAAAAGTTTCCCACGAATAGTATTTTTTTGGCCTAGAGTACGATCTATTCGAAGCTCCAAGAAATCATGCTGTAACGGAGTAACCTGCGCTATTGGTAGGGCTTAGAGATAGCACTGTAAAATAAAGTAGTCATAGTTTTATTCAGCACAGAAAAAATAAAAATTTTCCCTGAATGATATTTATTGGTATAGAAGTCGACAAATTTAAAGCTTGAAGAAACCATGTTGGATTAACTTGCCCTATTGCTTAGGGCTTAGAAATAATACTTTAAAATGAAGAATCAAGTCTTAATTTTATTCTGCATTCTCTCTACTCTCTCTCTCTCTTTTACAAAATAACGGAAACTTATTTAAACTCCCTATAGTTATATATTCAATGTTTATTATGCATAGAAATATCAAGCAAAGCTAAACATCTCTTGCGATGAGTCATAGAATATGTTGGAAAACGAAGTACGGTCATCATATTCTACCGAAAATATATTATAGATATATGGACGACATATAAAGCATTCACGAAATCGTTGGAAGGACGCGCTTGATACTGATAAGTCATGAATCTCATTAAAAGACGAAACTGTCAAGGAAATCAAAATCAAAAGAGTTCGAAAAACGAAGTTTAAGAGAAGCAAATTTTTTTTGTTGGTTCCTTTATAGGGGAATTTTCGAGTAAAAACTCCGTGAACTCCTTTTGTGAACTCGTTTTGTGAACTCGTTTTGTGAACTCCTTTTGTGCACTCTTTTTGTGAACTCTTCTTCGTCTTCCCGAATTCCGTGGCACGTACCATAAGTAAATTAAATGGGAAGTCCAACTCGATTAAAGTCAAGCTTTAGCGTAAATATATTTCACTTCAAACAAAGTCGATCTTAAAGAATATCTTATATATCTTTTGATAGTTACTTAAGAAATCAGTTTAATTTTGACAGCTGCTGGCAAATTTTCCTAAGAAGTTTGAAAAGCTATTCTTAAAGCGTGAAGAACTAAAGACTAATGACAGGGAAGTACAGTAAGTTTTGTTTTCTGATTTTCAAATTTGAAATTCTCTAATAATGAAATCAGATGAATTGAAAGGTGCAACGAAGTCGATTCAAATTCATTCTACAAAAAAAAAAAAAAAAATTAAGCGAAGTGTTTGTAATATACTGCGAAATGTGCTGAGGGAACGCATTTAAGCTTTTAGCTGAAAACATAAAAATCCTGATTGTTCTCTTATTGCAATACGTCTTGTTGAGAATAGTATAATAGAAAAAACGAAACAGGAAACAAAAAGCACACACATACGTAGAGACAGAAAGAAAAAAAAGTGTAAAAGAAAATCTGCTTTCATACACAACAAACTGATGGTTTAAATGGGTGTGCGTTGGGGCTTATGTTTTTAGGAAGCAGAGTGAAAATAATTTACACTTTTGCTTGTTTATTATTATTATTATTATTACAGTTTTTCTCTCGTATTTACATTGTTGTTGTTGTTTGTCTTATTGCTACTAGGAAGTTAGAAAGGGGTAGCACAACAAATACAACAAATAAAAATAAAAAAAGGTTTAACAAAAAGCCAAAAACAAATACTAGTTTTTTTTTTACATATAAATTTTTTTTCTCTGTCGATGATTACAAACAACACATAAACAGAGAATAGTAAGAAGAACAAAAAAGAAAAAAAAAACGCTATAAAAATGACTGAAAGTAGAGCATAAGTAAATTGGCTTTTAATTTATATGCTCGCAAATAAATGTTTGATTTTTAATTTTTCTTCTCTTTGCTTTGATCCATTGAGAAATAATTTTTACGTAAATTTCCATATTAATAATAAAACAAAGCACAGAAAAAAAAATCACGCTCAGCTTATAATGATGATAATGATGTTATTAAAGCTGGTAAAAATGATTGAAAAGTGCACTAAGTAGGCCTTCTGTTCTATAGCAATGAAAGAGAAATGATTAAAAAGATTTTTTTTTTTTTTTCACAAATATTTATGCATATGCAAGTATACAACATAACCAATACACAAGAGCTTATTTCATCCCCTTAGGCTATTTGCTATAATCTAAACAAGTATTATACGCTAAAAGTATACGAAAGACACAAGCACAGCAGGCATATAAAACTAACAAAAGTACTATAAATGCTTATTTAAAATGCTAAACATGTGCAGAAAAACCCAACAGCACATCCGCACAACATTTATGCACACATAAAGTACAATAATTATTTACCAATGTCCTCATGCCTATCTCTTCTCTCTTATCAACAAAGTCTACAAAGTCTACAAAGTCTACTCTTAGCGTATAACTATTATAAATAGAAAGAAGAAAGAGAAGGATGGAGCATGAATGAAATGAGAGGAAGGGGGTTTGCATCTTTTTTTATAGAATTGCATAATGTTATCGTTACATACGTTCTATATCCCTAGAAGATATATTTGTATGTGTGGTTCTCTTTATCAATGGAAATAAAAGGTAACACACACGAATTTCTTTGGTTAAATCCTCATTAGTTTATAATCAATGATACATAAGGGAGGATGAATCAGCTCGTACCCTAGAGAAATTCGAAATTTCTTATAAGATCGGAAAATAAGACTAGCAAACCTAACACAAAAACTAGGTGCACTATGACGCTGATAGTAGTGTTGATGCCTTTCAAAGTACACAATAATCCTTAACATTAAGGTGGGGGAAGTTCGCTTCCGAGAAGTAAAGACAATCTAAATCGGATAATTAGAAGTCTACTAGGGTTAGGTTGCCCAAATGAGGAAACTCTTTGTACTTTGTTGGCTGCCTCAGCAAACTTTTTGCCTGACCGCTTGTGCGGCAATTCAGGGATTGCCGTGGTGGTTGTTGGAAAATAACTTGGATTTAAATATTCACCGGCGATAGGGAAACTCTTAACTCTTAACTGTACCCAGTGAATCATTTTCCTGGTACCTCCGGAATTGCGGAGGCGTTTTTGGGGGTTGTTCTATGGCCTGGAAGACCACAACTAACGTTCGCTGAAAAATGGTCTTGTGCTTAGGTACGCTGTGAGATTAAGTTTCCCAGCAAGTGCTTACCTTAAAGCAATGATAGCAATCTGTCCCTTCAAACTGCACTTAAATAAAGAGAAAAACTCATTCAACTCTATTGATCACATTTACTCACGTCTGATTTTATTTTTTCATATCCAACCTAAAGGGGAATAAAGGATTTGTGAAAATTTTTGTTCCGCATAGAAATTGCCAACGGATACGAATTGAATCGAAGCGATGCTTGTGCAAAATGTTTTCAAATTGATTGCAGTTAATGCAACATATAGGAAATCATGTTTCAGTAAAATATTTGAAAGGCCTTAGAGCATAACTTACTGTACATAGGCCAGATTTTTTCTACGCAAAAGGGTAATTTTTATGTCAACACTTTGTAGGTCATCAAAAGGCAAAAGCAAAAAAAAAAAATAACTTACGTTTTTCGGGTGAAATTATTCGAGAAAAACATTGAAAACATCGTTAAGGCAAACGCTGTATAAAAAAGGCTCTAGCGATATCACAAAATAAGTACATAAGGGACCAGTGTGTATACATTTGCATACCTGTGGCTTACAATACACAGTTTCACGTCGACCTGCGGTAAAATTCATCATTATGGGTGATAGAGAAAACTAGTCAAAGTATTATAGACCAGGTAAGGTTGACCTTTAAATGTCGTACACATCATTCCGTTTAATAAAATTCTTAATTTATTTTAGCGATAAAATATCTACAATTATGCCTTGTTGCCACTTTTCACAAGCTATTATCTAGACTAGTAGATAAGAAGTGCATCTATCAAGTCGGCATATACGGGTTGAACTCCCAGTGTGGTAAATAATGCTTTAATTACGAATGGGTTGCGAGTACACTTATAATGAATGCTGAATCGGTAATGATATCACATTTCTCGATCAGGCATATACCCCCAACCTCGCCAACCTCCTTCAACATATCTTTCTCCATGACCATCACCGTGTTTATACGGCTTTAAAGAGCATACGCTGACTGACTCTACTTACAAAAAAGACCACTTATAAGCGAATAAAATTTAAATTTAGGAAATGGAAATAAATTTTAAATTTTAAATTCTCTTAAATCGCATGGAGATTAAATCTAGAGTTATTTTATTGCAGAGATTTCTTGGGGAGTAAATGAAGTTCCCGGTTTTATTATTGGGAATGGTAAACGTACCGATCCCTGACCTCGTCGCGGTCCCATTAGGCAACCTGACGTTGGCTGGGGTCTAACATGCAGACACGGCTATACAGGTCTATAGCTTCATTCTGCGGCTCAATGAGATCGTCCGAAACGGTTATCGGCTAAGAAGGGTTAAGGTTAATTATCGATGCCTGGCGACAGGTTCTCGGGAATTGTAGGAGGTGATAATCGCGAGAGTAGCTATTTTCTAATGAAAAAAGAAAGTCTCTTCTCTAGGTTCTTTGTTGCAAAGGGATTGTACACATATCTATTTTCTGGTGATGTATGATTCATAGAAGCAGTATCGAATATGGGAACATGGCTGGTAATGGGCTGTATCGATTATTTACCAAGTACATAATAAGCAAAGAGATAAGATTGTAGGAAGGACCTTTCGGGACGTATAGCGTATTCAAAGATCCAACCAAATCCACGGGGATCAGGTTGCTCAAAGGAAGATTGCTCCTTGTAAGTATTGCTTGCCTAATACACTGGTTAAAGAATACTCTCTTGCCTGATCGTGAATACGGCCCCTTGGGAAGTATTGCGGTAGTTGTGGAAGTAGCTGGATGATCAACCTCTGACCAGAGGGGACACTGGACTATACCCAGTGAAAGTTTGTTCTGGTATCTCAAGAATTGTGGAGTTCTCCTTTTGGGGACTGTTCCACTACATGAGGGACGTCCACTGTCGTTCATTGAATATAGTTCTGAGCTTAGGTGCACCGTGCACAATGCAAACACCCACGTTAAAGCGATTATAGCAATTTGTATAGATTTCTTGTGAAAGATGCACAATAGCTTTTTTAAACATGAGAGCAATGTAAGTAATACTGTTGAGGTACTGTGTGAAATGATGTAAAAGTCGTTAAGCATACTTAAATACACAAATACATATGAAGCATATGGGTAGAGAAAGAAGAAGAAGACTTTTGAAAGACGTGTTCACGAAAATAATATCATAAATAAGCGATAGGTATTGAAACAATTCTCTCGAAATTGAATATAATTTACTTTCTGTTAGCCATTCATATGTGAAAAGATTTCAAAACTGATCGCGTCTACCTTTTCATGAAGGAAATTTCCACATGCATATGATATGCTGATGATGATATAGCAAACACTTCTTATGAAAACCGGTAAAGAAAAAACGGAAAAATAAATCAATGAAGAAAATCTTTTTATATAATTTCAAAAGAATGAATAGCCGCATGGACTAGTCAAGGGATAATAAAATTTTTATTACCGTGTAAAAAATGAGAAAAAAAAATGTAAAAATCCTCTTAAAAATGTAATAAATATATTTTTTTTTCACCGTAAAAACCGTTATTACAACACACCATTATATATGTAAATTTATTTTTGCAGTCAGTATTATCTACCGAAAAAATGCGCAGCATATAATAGGAAAATGAGTTATTTTTATACTTTCATACCGTATAATGGAAGTATGTTAAATTTGTAGTTATACTTGCAAACGACGAAAGATAAAAGTCAGAAGTAAAGTGAAAAATATAGCAACGAGGTAAAGGAGATTTGCTTGAAACAGGATTCATTCCGTGGCTCTACACAAACTTAGCATTCATTACGTGACTCTACAGCCTTTGCAAATTGAAATCTGTTCTTCCATTAACCAAAACAATAGAAATAATGGTCAAATACAACCTGGAGATTTAGCTAGAATTCAACGACCTAATTAACGATCAATAATATTGTTCTCTCAAAAATGCATTGATGGCTTAATGGTCCACTGACGAATTTGGTCAACCTTATAGAAAAGTGAAAGCGAGCTATTCTTCATGTCGGAGAAAGGGAGATGGGGTTGTTTCCTTCTTCCAATGTCTCCAAGACATTCGACAGTGTATGGTATAATACTCTTCCCTTTATTTTGGATACCAATAACAATTTCAATTAATTTATATTGAGTTTCTTAAACAACTGTTCGATAAAGACTGTAATCGACAGAGTTTCTTCAGTTTAATTTCTTATAATTGCGGCAGCACGGCAAAGATTGTAATCGACAGAGTTGCCTCAGTTTAATTCCACGTAAATCCAGTAGTATTACGAAACTATGTTCTTTTCTCTTCCCTCAACTTCGTGTGTAAGAGAGAGCTCTATTTATTTATTTACAAACGACTGCAACTTGTGTCAGTCTTTCACTTTCAGTAAGAGAGCTGTCAGCACTGAGCTACAAAATAAACGATGTTTGGAAATATTTGCATGGAGTCGAGAGTAACATTTAAACTAAACGGTACTAGTACTGATCGAAAAGGCGAAATAATAAGCACTTCTAGTGCCCACACATAGAAAATGACATTGATTTGGCAAAACCTTTATTCGAAGTGAAAGAAAGAAGCAGCCAGTAGATTGCATTCTTAAAGCATTACAGCTAATATCCGCACTATTTAACGTTCGGAGGCGGCAGCTTTGAAATGTTGCTTGGCAATAAGTGACGATGGCGTCTCCAATACACTCAAAGGTGTTTAATGGCAAGCATTTTACAGATATAAAGGACATTTGTTCGCTAATTAATCTTTTAATTGAACTACTTGGCTATCCCAGCGTTTTTACTCATTAACCCTAGAGTCGGCCACGTAACGCACAATATACTATCGTAACTTTTTGTTCTTTAACCGTCCTGCTCAGTTTTGTGGCAACTTTCTTCTGCTGGTGGTTTCCGACGCTCCTAATGTTTCCGCTTTCAAATGGAACTTATATAAATAGTACACTTTTCTTCCCTCTCTTGGCTTGTAATTGCTCACGGCTACCACCACGGCTACATGTATAGGGAATATGCCCTACTGGGTTGATCAAATAATAATAAAAAAAAAAGTTAATCGCAAATTCATTCGAAAAGATCGACCGCAATGGAGAATGGTCTCGGAAATCGTTTGAACAAGCGAATGTCAAAATATCGGTAAAATATGTTACAACGCTTCATGTGAAAAATATAGAATGTAGAACAACGCTTAGCGAGAGAGAGAGAGATAGATAGAGAGAGAGAGAGAGAGAGAGAGAGAGAGAGATAGAGAGAGAGAGGCAACTACATTCGCCAGAGGTCTTATTCTAATTTTGGTAAGTTGGCAAGCCTCTGGAACATTGCGAAATGCGGAAAGAAATTGAAAATTGGTGAGAAAAAATTACGTAAGGTCTAACTGCTCCGAGAAGAAGTGATCTATCTGCAAGAATTAACCCATTTTGTCTTCTACAAAATAAAAAAAAAACTCTATTATATATTTCATCTCCAAAAGCTTAACGTAGAAAGTAAGGTGATGTGATTTTGGGCCCTTAGGTTAGGTTAGATTTTTTTCTCTATTTTCATTACCGTAACTGTCGGAGTGCATTACTTCAAACGTCCTCTGTTATTGTGTCAGTACATTAATTAATTAATTACCAGTGACCAATAAATTGCTATAATAATAAATATCATAATAATAGTGACTAAAAATGAGTGATTAATGAAAGAGAAAAAAAAAAAAACATTTTTAGAGAAATGAGTGATCAAAAATCACTTTAAACCTTAACATTTTCTTTAATTTGCTTTACGGTACGTGAGCTAAAATACATGCAGATTAAAATCCACGCATATATAAAAACTTCTTAATAATTATAACAATATAAAGCACCGCACACACACACACCCATATATATGTATATATGTATATTCTCATTTTGATAGCGCGTTGCTCTTTTTTTAGAATTTTTTTTTCTTTTTTTTTTTTATCAGCTCGGGCGGCAAGCACTTATGGATGATGTGTGTGAATGCCTTTCATGCAAGAGGGAAGATATGCATGGTTATGTATAATGTTCAAGAGCTGTTAAAATCATTATTATTTTTTATTTTTAATATTTTCATACAAGTCCATACATAGTGATAGCACACATATAAAGACATATATAAACATATTTACATGTAAACATTAATTACACATATATTACATAATAAATTTTAAGATTTAAGTGGTAACAGTAGAGTTTTCATTATATATTTAGGTTTACAAGCACATATATCATATATTTATGTGTGTGTGTGTGTGTGTGTAGATGAAAGCACTCATTTTGTTACAGATACGCATACACGCACACATAATTTATATAAATGGTTATATGATGTTGAATGCATTTCTCTCTTAACCCATTTAAAGACTTGAAAATATATTTTTTAGAATTTTTTATATAATATTTTAACCTGTTTTTCCTTCTCTTGTAACAAAAAAGAAAAAAAAAAAGAAAAAATTACATGCAGCCATTAATGGGTTAAAGTTTTTCATAAGCCAATTTGTATGTGTACTTGGGGTTGCATGATTCATGTACAATGTTTTTGTGTGTGGGTGCATGCGTTTGCCTCTTATAGGTCTGGCAAATAACCGTTTTTTTTTTAATGTCAAACATATGCTAAGAGTTCATAAATTTTTTTTCTTTTTTGTTTTGGTCCTTATTCATTAGTCACCAGCAGGCGTATGATGTATTTTGAATGTTGTACTTGTTCAGCATATTCATGAATATAATTAATTGATTATGTGTATGCGTAAATATTGAAGAGGTTACACTTAAAATGACTCTTCAAAAACATTTACAAGAGTTTTTGTCAATTATTATACCATTACAACGGATGTAAGTGGCTTTTGCGATATTTGCAAACAGATATAAATTTAGAAAGAATTTGTCATCAATTTTTTGTCCCTTGATTCTTATGTAGAGAACTATTTTGTGAAAATATTGAGTTTAATTTCAAATCTATTCTGTAGTTTAGTTAAAAAATTAGTGAAATTAAATCATAAGCTAAAATTCTTCTTAGAATTTCTTAGAAATATTTGTAGAAATAAACAGTAAGAGAATTATATTCGTCTAAGCCGAATCTTTTATGCTCATCATTTCTAATCTAAAAACAAGCCAATAAAACTCAATGTTGAAATTCTATAATAATAATATATATATAATATTCTATCATATGATGTGGGTTTAACAGATTTGCTTCATTTTTATTTGTTCGATCGATTTGATCTCGACACCTGGATGTCTACCACCAGAAAAATGATTATGGCAATCGTTACACAGATAATAAGGCAGATAGATATGCGGATAGATGGACGGATACATCTGGGCGCATTGTGAATTTGATATTAATCAAGAAGATATGTACTTTATACCTGCTGTGGTGAACATTCAGCTGGTTGGTAGAAACAAGGGCCAAATGATGAAAGGACACATCAGCAAAGGTGCAATGTAACAGGTGGGTTAAAAAGTTCGCAGGCTGACATATAGATGGCGCTACTAGTATTGAATCCATATAATTTTTAGTTAGTCCTAACCTTCGAAAGACACATATTTACATTTGACAGCTGTTGCACTATTAGTATGTGAGTTATAGCATTTTAGGTGAAGCAACTTTTTTGGCGCGATATTTCTGTCCGACGAGCATTCTCTTGAAGTCTGAGAACGGCAAGCCAGATTTGGAAAATACGGTGGATGCCGAAGCAATTCGAAGCTCAATTCATGCAATTCTGCCATCGTTTTCATTGATTTGTGACACGGTGCGTTGTTTTGTTGAAACAGCACATTCTTGTTCTTCAAATGAGGCTATTTTCCGCGATTTTGTCTTTGAAAAGCTTCAATAACGCTACGTAATAGTCGCTATTTATGGTTTCTCCCTTTTTAAGAGTAGTCAATGAATATTATATCATCCGTATCCTAAAATATTTTGCGTCTTTCCACGCCTTGGAGTCGGTTCATCATGTGCAGCGCCATCTATGTGTCAGCCTACGAACATTTTAGACCGCTTGTTCAATTATTAAAATTAAAAAATTTGGCTATTTTTTTTTTTTTGCAAAAACATTAGAAATTCTTGTAAACATATTTGAAAATGCGACCGTATGTTACGTTACGTTTTCTTTTACCAGTAATTATACTACATACTCCAGCTAAACAGTCTGGGTAAAAGCTATAATTTCACTAGTAACAGCTTTTTATGAGAGAGGCTAGAATATTGTGTGTGTGTGTGTATAGGGGTTCATAAATATCTCATATGGTCTGCGAATTATGTAGGGGCTAATGTAACCTCTATAAACCCGTAAATATCTCAAATATCTGAATAGTTACGTAATGATTACATATAGTTAGATATATATATATAGATGTATGTATGTTTGGAACAGTGTGCTGCTGAATATTCTACCTTGGTTTTCGGCACAACAAGATAGACATTTACTGTGATTGCAGCTTATCAATATGCCATTTGCGTATAGAGGAATGCATTTAGCGTTTGTTATTTTGTCAAAATTGAACCATTTTAAGCAAAGCAAGCTCTTGTGTCCGAGCACACATCATCGTTAAGTTTTTAATACAATTTTCTGATTTAAATATCGCTTTGCAATCGCAGCTAATAAGCAATTGAATATCATCCGAATACATTTGTATGCCATTAGTCTTAAGTCGAATTATAGACTAAATGCGATTATTAGAGGAAATATTGAAAAGAAGGAAAAAATCTTTAGAAAATCGGCTTAATTTCAAAAAAATAAATCTTTAGTTAACTATCATTGAGAGAGCTTTAAAAATCTCGGTGCAATCTTGTATCAAAAAATTGAGATTTTGTAACATACATCGCCCTTTGCCTTTCAAAAAACTAAACTAATCTTTTTCATTGTATTTCCTTGCATTTCGAATTTGAAACAATCTAAATACCAAAGTCAAAATTACTCTTTATTATCAAACAATTAAAACAATAATTTGTGGTATTTAACCAGTTTGGTTATCAGAAAATATCAAAAATAAGAATTGAAAGGAGAATTCTTCTTCTGTGTTGGGCAACTTTACAAGTGATAAGATACTTCAAGAGTGCTACCAATATATTGTTCTATAATAATAATCAAAAAAAAAAAAAAGAAGAAGTTAAGTGACATCCTTGCGGTTGGATAAGCTATTAAGCTGTTATCAAAAATTCCAACATTTGGTAAAAATTTACTACAAAATTGTTCGATAATTGTTGACAAAGTTCACTTTAGCACCTATAAACTTTCGCTCTATAACAAAAGAGAGAACAATTGAAACTCTTCTACCACAGAAAATAGAACAATTAAAGTTTCATTGACTTATGCTTTAACATCAGTTCGAAATCCATTTAATTTAAAGTTAGCTTACAAAATCCAATCTGCTCGTCTTGCTCCTTTCAAAGGGAATCAAATTAATTGAATATCTTAATAGTGATAACAAAGGCAAGTATTGGATTCTTTTAACACCCACTAGAAATACTTTTGGAAAAATGCTTTGTATGCATACTAAAGTAATTCGAATTAAAAAAAATTGGCTTTATTTTCTTTTCTTTTTTGCTTTTAAAGCTAAAAAATTTAATTTTTAGCAATTTCTCGAATGTAGATACAATTCAACTTAAATACATAAAACTTTATTTTTTCAATCAATTCTTAATAAATTCATTATTATGTACATTTCAATTTCATCTTTACATCCTACGCGACGAGCGATATGAGTGTATGAATGTTATGTGAGTGCATACAAGATCTGAAAGAATTTCATTTTAATATATTATACCGATTAAATCCGAATAATTTTCCCTTTGATGGATATCGATAAATTCTCTTCTTTAATATACAATATATACTATGTAATATATAATATATAATATGCAATATATAATACATGTTATATACTATATACTATATAATATATAATATATAATATATAATATATAATATATAATATACAATATATAATATATAATATATAATATATAATATATAATTTATAATATATAATATATAATATATAATATATAATATATAATATATAATATATAATATATAATATATAATTTATAATATATAATATATAATATACAATATATAATACATAATATATAATATAATTGTTGAAAAGTGATATTTTGGTATACTAAACGATATAATGGGAACATTGTTCGAATTCTCTCCGACATGACAGCTCTTACTTAAAATAAGCCGTTATATGACAAGATAAAAATTTGCTGCATTTATATTAGTTCCAAGCTACGAACATGTAATCATGTAACGAATCTTGTGAAAGCCAGCCTTTGTATACCAATAAAATATAATTTTGGGAAATTTAGCACAAAAAATATGTGAAAAACAAAAAGTTGTTTGGAAAAGAAAGACTACATTAAACTTGGATAACGTCAAGTGCTCTAGTTCTTGTAGATCTCCTATATATATATAATTTTTATATTGTATGTGCACTTTTTTATTTTGTGACAAAAATCTCAAGTCAAATGTAATCGAATGCTATTCCCTGTTTTCTTGCACATCTACACTACTTCCTTTCCTGTATCGTATGCACACCTAATATATAGGAGATATTTCCTGTGTGGTTGACAAAGGAAAGGGAAAGACTATAAAGTATTTAATGGTTGATTGGTTGGCTTGACTGTGACGTTTTAACTTGTTTTAGTTTGCATTTTTGCATAAAAAAGTCAATTTAAACGAAAATTTATTTTTTCTCTAAAAACATAATTTCATTTTCATTTTTTACTATTTATTGTTATTAATAAAAATAGTGTAAGCTCGTTTATAATTGCAAAAATCATATATTTTCTTGAACTAATTCAATATTAATTATTTTGTTATAGTAAAAAATAAAAATATTGATTGACATTCAATAATATTTTTAAATTAATTTAAAAGTAAAACTTTTATAAATTTCAACAAATAAAAACACAGACTTACATAACATTTTGAAATCTATTGGATTTAATATATATTGGGTCATACAAAAAGTTTTAGTGATTTTTTGCCACTAGATAGTCTTGATGCCTGTATATCCGGCAACATTAACGAACGTAGGCTTTAACGAACGTATGCTTCAACGAATATATGCTTAAAAGGTGAGATTTCTGTTTAGATTTTTGGCAAAGATAGTTTTCTAAATCTTTGTTGGTGTAGAAAGCTATATATTGATTTGAAAATGTGTGAAATAATTCAAGAAAGATGCCACGTGACGTTTTTTTTTTCTGAAAAAAAAAAAATTATGAAGTGTATGATAAGAAAGCTGGAAGGTAAGGAAGGACTCAAGAATGAAGTAGACCTCTCTCTGATCGGCCACTGTCACTGAAAAAGTTGAAGAAATTTTGTTGCTGACGGATGAAGATCCGCATACAAACTGTCAAAAAATACCAAAAGCACAGAACATCATCATATGACAGTTTGGAATCATTTGAAAAGGGTCAAAATACCAAAAAGAAGCTCAAAATATATACCAAAAACCCGCGGAGAAATAACATATCACCCAATATGTTTTCAAAATATATATATTTATGTTGTGTTTATAAAGTTTATAAATTGCGGACAACTCTTCTGTTTAATTTGAGGTTTTTTTTTTCGTTTTATTTGTTCTCATACTTTTTATTTAAATATTTTTTTTTTTTTTTTAATTAAATTTTTTTCTTTTTTATATGACATCTTCTTTTCCAGCCTGTCTGTTTACCATGTCAATCTCTTTTCCTTTTATCAATCATTTTATTTTATATTTTTAATTTAATTTTTATTAAATAGAAAAACCATAAATTTTTTAACGCCTAGTAATGCCGCTGCAACAAATGCTGCTGCTGCTGCTGCCGCTGTTGGCTATTTCTGTGCCGTTCAATTTTTGCGTATGAATTGTTGCAATGATTATAATACAATTTTGTAATCATCAACAAGAATTGAGGTTATGTTAAGTTTGTTAGTCTCTTTGTAACAATCATCAGATCGCCATTTTAAAAATTTCTTGTTTTTTTTTTAAATCATTTATTCGTTGTCCTTCCATATGTCTGTCCGTGTTATATTCTATTTTATTTCGATACTGTTAGGAAAAGTCTCGGAAATTTTTAATTGAACTGGAAACTTTGATCATATTTTATACGTTTTATATTTGAATTCAAAATTTTTACAGTTAACTATAACGCATCTGTAATGAAAGGGGGAAGACCGTAAGTAACATTTATTCCCTATCGAGGATTCCAAAATGAATATTATCCGGGTTAAATAAAAAAGAATGCAATCGTGATTGATAGGAATTAATGAAGACAAATTTTTCACATATTTACTTTGGATAATAGGTTTGCTCCGAGGCGTATATAACTTTCTTATTGACTTTATTTAAAAAAATAATAAAAAAAAAAAGAGAAGACAA
Source organism: Glossina brevipalpis (assembly GCA_000671755.1). Taxonomy (NCBI): domain Eukaryota; kingdom Metazoa; phylum Arthropoda; class Insecta; order Diptera; family Glossinidae; genus Glossina; species Glossina brevipalpis. The sequence goes on along the minus strand of KK351067.1, from coordinate 1,155,946 downwards.
TTAAGAAAATTATATCCGACTGTGACGAATCTTTTGCTCCCTTTCAACTTTATCTTCAAAAAAAAAAACGAAAAAATTAAAATAACTAAACTCTAGTAGGTGGTCGTGGTAGATTTTTCTACTTTTATGGAATATTATCGCAATTTTTGTTTTGGAGTCTATGATCGCTAACCAAAACCAAAGCTAGAGAACGGACGTGTTTTCTACTTATTTCACACCGTAGGCGTGGCTTGTGATCTAGTTGGTCCATTTTCAATAGCAACGTTTATGAAAGAACTTCCAGTGTTTCTGCCAAAATTGAAGCCAATATTATCATGTAATATCACAAATATTACACAAATAAGTGGACGGATAGATGGATAGACGGACAGACGGACATGCTAATCAATAATATACACACTTCATGTGGTCTCTGAGTAATGTTACAAAAGTTTTCGCAAAAATTTTATCTTCAATATACTATTATATCGAATGGGCGTGGTCGATTCTTTCCATTTTTGCACAGAAACTACCGGATAGCTGGCGCAAGATTTGTGGAAATTGTCATAGTTTATGAGTAATGAGCCTAACACTTTTTTTTTTGCTTCCGAAAACAGAGGTGTTCTCGGTATAGGTTGTGCAATGGGCGTGTCTATTTTCAGTAACAAACTTCGTGCAAGAATTTTCAATGTTGCTGCCGAATTTGAAATCGAAACATTAATGTTTGCGGCCAGCACAAATGTCTATCACAAACGTTACATAGACGGACAGACGGACAGGTCTATATCGATTCCAAATTAGATGCTGATCATGAATCGTTTGTGGGATCTCTGAAGTTTCCGAAACCTTCGTTTTTGCGGTCAAGATAATGTTTATCGCAATCAACCGGACAGACGGACATGTCTAAACTGATTCCAAATCAGATATTTATCATGAATAGTTTGCAGGATCTCTGAAGTTTCCGATGTCTTCAGCCAAGAGAAATGTTTATCACAAACGTTACATAGACGGACAGACGGACAGGTCTATATCGATCCCAAATTTGATGCTGATCATGAATAGTTTGTGGGATCTCTGAAGTTTATTTCCGGGCATTACAAACAAAATGACAAAATGAATATACTTCTCACTTTCAGTGGTGGCCATAAAAATGAAACTTTTTTTAATGACATTACTTTGATTATTGCATCAAATTACTGGACAGGATTTTACACATGACATTTCCATTTACATGTTACAGACAAGCAAAGTAGTTATCACGTAGGCAACTATTTAATGATTATATTTATTTTATTTATTATTACACATCACTGTACATGTCGGATAAATCAGAAATTATAATTTCTTGTTGTTGTCCTTTGAATCCTTTATTTCGTTTTTTTTTTTCGTAGGATTAATTAAACATATAAAAGCTTTATTTAATAAATAGGGTCTCATACGGTTTCGTTCAATTCTAAAGAGGATATTTTAAAATGGATTTCACTTTAGACAACAATAGCATTTGCACTTAAACTCAACCATTTAATTTAATTTTTAATCCCCGTAATCGACTTGCTGAGCATCACAAGCTTGTTTTTTTTTTTTTTTTTGGATTTTGTCAATTTCCTTTACAATTATTTTCGCGTTAGTATGTAAAAAATGTCAGATGCAGGATTTTATGTAAAGTGCGACAAATTCATTTCGATACCCAGCTTTGCAAGCTTGAAAGTAGATCATAAAAATTTGTATAGCATTTGGTTGTGGATTGGAATTTTTGATTATTGTTATTTTTAAGGACTTGTACGTACGTGTGCTTTTTCTTCTATACAGGCGTAGTAAACTTTATAAAAGATTAATTTCATAGAAATTTTATCTCACAAAAAGTACGTAACGAAATTATTTTGATCCCGACTATGTTTGGCAAGCAAAATTATCAAGTTTCCGAATACATTCGCTGATTAGAAGTCGCAAATGCACGAACAAGAGATCAGGATTTCTTAGGCAAAATTATTTCGACTGATAAGGCCTTATGTCTTTGAAAGTAGTAGAAGAACAACATCAACTTTGTTAAGCGTTCCCGACCCAAGAGGTAATTGATCCATATATTTTGTAAGGACCAAAGTCGTATGCTTGTTTCCGGTCCGCACTTAGGTTATGTTTTATTCTATGGTAGTTTTAAACATTCCACCGTTCATTACTTAGATTAACCTATTTTTTGTACTCATTGTAGTTTTAATTATTTTACATTAGAGTTGTAATCAATTCGGAGTTTCATAGAGGTAAGCTTATGATTATATTATATAAATGGGAATTATTACATTCGAAGTAGCAACAGCTGATTTCGAATGAGGATTATGCCGATTGGCAACGCCAACCAATCAACAGAAGAAAACTTCCTTCCGCCCCTTTCTGTTATTAATTGTCAATTGAATAGAACGTGAGTATAGATTTGAACCTTTTAGGTCCATTAAGATAATAGAATAGATATCGAATAAGAAATAGCAGACCAAACGAACAGATAATGACAATTTATTAATAATATTAAACATGGATTAACGTAGAATGTAATTATATAAAGCTAATGTTAAATAAAAATTATTTTAGGAATAGAATCCGGAATATAAAAATAAAAGCATTTTAGTTTTGAAAGGTAAGTCGACTTTAAACATGACTAAGCAGCCATAATCCGGCACTCAGACTAGGGAAACAATCAATTATTCCGAAAGGAAAAATGCATTCCTTAGATCATTCTCTTTCCATGAAGTTTGTTTTGCTCGAAAGCACCTCATTTGTCTATTTTGCAAAAATGAGTGTTGAATGTTCTATATTTTACCTAAACCGAGAGACTAGTCAGGGAAACAAGGAATTCATTCCTAGAGAAAAATTCTCTTCAATAAAATTCTGTAACTTTGACTTAATACGTTGCTGGACGATACTGAGTCAGTTCTTTTGCCCTGAAATTAACGCTATGACTACGGACGACGATTATTTTCATCATAAAGGCATAATAGTTCAGTTGCAGTGTAGTTCTGTGAAATGTTTCACCTGTTGTTCAAAGATCCTATATTATCAAGCAATTGTACGCAGAGTTTTCTGACTAATAGTACATTTTGCAATGCATGGATTTTTATGGTCAATTAATGGGTTGGCAACTAAGTAACTGTCGATTTCACTTATTGATCATCTCTCACTCCCATTTTTATCATATCCGTAAATGTTACGAGCTTCTTCTTGTTATATATATCAGCTGTCATCCTTATATAGCTTTACAAGTTCATTGCGTAGATATTTTCTTAAAGTCTTATTTTTAAATCTCAACGTTAATATGAAGTGCAAGCGCGAACATTTGTGCTATATTTTGCTTTATTATTTTCGTAAAGGAAAGAAGGCAGTGCAAGCTGCCAAAAAGTTACGTGATGTGTATGGTGATGAAGACCTTAAAGAAAGGCAGTGCCGAAATTGGTTCGAAAAATTCCGTTCTGCAGATTTTTCTCTTAAAGACGACAAACGTTCAAATCGACCAGTTGAGCTTAATGAGGATGAAATCAAAACCATTATCGAAGCGGAGCGGAGTCATGTAAGTACACAGGAGTTTGCAGAGAAGTTAAATGTTTCGCATACAGCCATTGAGAAGCATTTAAAATGTGTCGCTCTCGTTAAGAAGCTGGATATTTGGGTTCCGCACGATTTGAAAGAAATTCATCTGACAAAGCGCATTAGCGCTTGCGAATTATCGCTTAAACGCAATGAATTCGATCCGTTTTTAAAATGAATCATTACTGGAGACGAAAAGTAGATTGTGTACAACAATATCAATCGAAAACGATCGTGGGACATGTTTAATGCGTCATCGCAAATCACTTCAAAGGCAGATATCCAAGAAAAGAAGATTTTGCTGTTAATTTGGTGGGATTGGAAAGGTACGGTGTATTTTGAGTTACTTCCAAGGAACCAAACCATTAATTCGGAGGTCTACTGTCGGCAATTGGACAAATTGAATGCAACGGTCAAGGAAAAGCGACCAAAATTGGTCGATCGTAAAGGTGTCATTTTCCACCACACCGCACACTTCTTTGGCCACTCGGCGAAAATTGATGGCTCTTGCTGGGGAATTGATGGTACGCCCAACATATACTGCCGATCTTGCGCCATCGAATTACCACATATTTCGATCCCTGACCAACTCCCTTTGTGGTAAAACTTCCAACGATGAGGACGCTGTAAAATCTCACTTAACTTAGTTTTTGGCCTAAAAGGATCAGACTTTCTACGAGAAAAGGTCATCGAACAAAATAGAAAATACATTATTGATTAAATTTCATTCCAAGTAAAAAAAAAAGTTTCATTTTATTGAAGAAATCGGCAATTACTTAGTTGCCAAACCAATATATACATATATATGGAATTGTGTAAGTGCGTGTATGTCTGTGTACATATTTGTTCGTCTGACTTGTGATTACATAAATGGTAAACATGTGTACATAAAAAGATATATAAAGACATAAATTAAATCTGACGTTGGAATTATATTTCACATTATCTTTAAGGCAAAGTATTAAAACTTATTAAAGAATAAAAAAAAAATTAAATATTAATGCAGAGATTATTTAAAAACTTACACATATATCTAATAGTATCTATATTTTTGACATATTTTTACTTTAAAGCTTTATATGATGATAAGAGTCTTAATGCAGACACATAATGTGTGACTCACTAAAAATGTTTACTTTTTTTTATCTTAAACTTTGGTTAGTACAATTTGTGCAAATTAATGCATAAATAAACATAACAGAAAACGATACGCACAAACACATACATACACACACACACACAAATTGTCTAATAAATATGTGTATATATATTAGTCGTTTGGTATGTGCATCTACAGAATAGCACCGAAATCATGTTTGTGTAGATAAACAATTTTGCCGAAACAATGAACGAGTTATTAAAACAATATATAAAAGAATGCAAAAGAGAGAGAGAGAGAGAGAGAGAGTGAGAAAGAGAGAGAGAGAGAGAGAGAGAGAGAGAGAGAGAGTGAGAAAGAGAGTGAGTGAGTGAGACAGACAGACAGGGAGAGAGAGAGAGAGAGAGTGAGAGAGAGAGAGAGAGTGAGAGCGAGAGAGAGTGAGAGAGAGAGAGAGAGAGTGAGAGCGAGAGAGCGAGAATGAGAGAGAGAATGGGAGAGCAAGAGAAAGAAATAAAATGATTCAAAAAACACTTAATTAAGAATTTTAGAATAAATAAAACACACAATCCAGACATATCCATTATAAAAGCTTTAAATTGTTAGTTAAATAATAGATTAACTAATCCTCTGGTTTCATGTTTCTATTTGGTCGAGTGAAAATGATATTTAAATAAAACGTGCTTTTTTTTTAATATTAAAACAGAGAAAAAACTTAAAAATTTTATTATTCTCCAATACTAGTCTTTGTGAATTTTCTTTTTTACGATTTTATAATCGAGTCTTAAATAATCCTTTAAATAATCAAAAATAATATCGAAAAGGTTTTATGCGTTAAGAGAACGAAATCTTCTCATGGCTCAAAAATTAATTTTTCTTATTAGATCACAGTGACGTTTTGCACATGTTTCGTTCTTTGGTCAATGCAGCACATTAACCAATCGATTTAAGAGAATTTTTAAATTTGCGAAATGTAAGTAATATCTTCTTCTCGAATATCTACTGCTCAAACCACAAGCCAGTTGCGGTGAAGCAACCATGGTAGGTAAAGCAAAAAATTTCATTTAACTTTCGTTGCCTTTAAAGCTGCTCTTAAAAGACTTATTCTTTGAAAATGTGTTTTTGCAAGATGAGATATGAACAAAGTATCCTTTAATTTGTATCATCCACATATACGATGAGCAATTAAGTTTCTGGGTTTTCTTGTTTGATCAATAGAAAATTGAAAATATTAAGGGAAAAACCAAAAATCATTTATTTGGATTATCGTTCTCCATTAACTAAACATTTTTGCTATCTTTCTGGCACTACATCATGACTATTACGACGATAAAACTTGGATAGAAACTATTCATCTAAACAATTTTGCACTTATTCAAGATTAACCAAGTATAGTATAGCCAAACCATGTGCCATCGACCGACAAAAATTGTATTTTAGTAGGGGCCAAGCTTATGAAAAGCAGTGAGTTCTGTAACAGATTTCATTTCATCGTTTTAATGGTATCTTGGACGATGAAAGTGCGATTGAATGGAACGTCATCGCAATGCATCATTTTGTCGGTGTTTTGGACGATGAAAGTGCGATAGAATGAACCGTCATATTCATTTAATATTACTCATTCATGTCCCATGAGTCAACACAATAAAGAATGATATTCTAAATTAATTCTACCATATCCGTATGCCAGTACAAACCAATATGTCGTCACGGGTACAGGGGTCTTCACCCACGTTTGCAAAAAAAAAAAAAATAAAATATCAAAATAACAAACCTTGATTAGCTTAGCCTTTATTGAGGGCCACACCCCTATTGGGATCTACTGATGAACATGAAATTACATAACTTATAATCCACAGTAGATCGTGTTCTAAAACTATCACAGCCATCCGAAAAGTCATTATCAAAAAACACCTGACAACCAAGAGCCACATCTACTGGAAGAGAAGAAAAGTGCTACATAATCTCTGTGTCCTTATCACTAAAAAATATAAGAAATTTCTTTGTAATATCGACAAATCAATGATCACGTATATAGAGTTTTTGATTCCCTTCCTTCAGATTTTAATTTGATACCAAGCTTTCTCTAAGAAAAAATGTCATGTCATGTCAAAAAATGTCGCAGTAAGGGTAGACTCTCATATCGTGCTTCACTTCATCCTTTTAAATTTATTTTAAGTCTTCATCTATATTTTCAAGGGAAAACAGTAATGATAGGAACAATAGGAATTAATCGGTCGAACAAATTTCCCCTTTTCGTTCCTTCGTTCGTTCGTCTACGGATACACGGAGGAAGTGTTTCGGTGTAGGCGAAATGGATCGTATATATACTGTATATATAGGGTCATACATTTTATAGTTTTCTATTTAACGGAAATAAAAAACACACTTCTGATTGAGATTTGGAAATATTTTGAAATATTTTTTTCAATATAATGGTTGGACCTTGCTATTACTTTCGGAATCGGACTAGATCCTTTTCAAGTAATTTTCGATGACTTGTCCACACATAGCGGGTCATAGCTCGCCCATAATTTAATAAATATTCGTTTTCAAAAGTGTCAAGTGCTTAAGATGTGTTCGCAAAAAATCGATCCTTTTCGTAACCCCACAAAAAGTAGTCCAGCGGTGAGAAATCGCACGATCTTGGTGGTCAATTCACTTCACTAAAACTTAATATTATGGGAAATTCTGGAAACTTCTCGGGCAACAATGTCAAAACGGAAGATGTTGGGCCACTTCTGGTACTGTCCTGTTGAGACTACATCTCTACAATATCTATCTCCAGAACAAATGCCCCACTATATGGCGAAAGCAAAGGTCTTGCCGATTTTCACTACCCTAGATGCGTATCTCCTACGCATTCCATGGTCGGCCGAGTTCAGTTCTTGAGTTGGCTGAATTTTTTAGGGATGGAGATGCAAATCCAAATGCCAATAAAATACGCCGGAAAGCCCCTTAGAATAGATTCAAATATTGCGCCCACCGTGTAATCAATAAATTTGTATCTTCGTGGACACTTTCTATTCACTAACCAATATTTTCAGTCGAATGTCAATTTCGATGATGCGTTGGCCTTAACAAATCTGTTACAGACTTAGTTTGTTTAAACTTCTTCACAGTTTTGTCTATTGCGCGCTTAAACGTCGTGTCAACCATAATCTGCTATGAAAAACGTACCTTCTATAGAATTAATATTTTTGTAGTAATATTTTTCTTTTTTAACACATTCAACGATTGTTAGACGATCTGTTTTGGAAAATGGCGAATATTACGCTAAATATATAATACCCTAAATGATCGTTAACTTTTATATATGTTGCTAAAACAAAGTTGCCAAATCCGGACCACGAAATGGATGTTTCTATATATATACATTTTCATTCTTAACTGTTTGTAACCGTAACAAAATCGTTAGGAATTATCCGCTTAAAGGTTCAGTCAAATCGTACTTTCATTATATAAAACTTACTGAAGATGCGATTTGAATTTAGTTACATACACACACAGATGTACAAAGTTAGTTTTCATTTGTTTGAAAAAACTTGATTAGAAATCATTTTAATGATAGTAAATCCCCATCAGTGCCAACAGAAATAAATGCAGTCAAACTATTATCAAAATAAAAAATTCATCAAATGTCCAGTGTTTTTTGCTTCAAATTTTTTAGGACAATGAATAACCAAATATTTTATTCAACCTCAATACGACAGGCTATCAAAATGCTTTCAACCGGCAAAAATCAATTTTAACATTTGTAACGAGGCGTCATCCTGCATGCGGTTGTTAAGCTGTATCTATTATTATTATTTTTTTGTTTTTCTCTTACGGTCCTTAGGGCAAGTTATTTGCAAAAAAATACAGTTACAGTACAGTTTTTTCTATAAAAATGATATACGAAAAAAAAAAAACAAAGAAAAAAAGTTTACAGATTCAGTAGAGAATAAATTGAAAGAAAATATTCACACAGATTATTGCCATTCAATCTGGGAGCAAAGAGAATTTTGTGTTAAATTGTTTAAAAAATGATTGTACAAGAAAAGGGAAAAAGATTAGATAAATGCTTGAGAACCTTAAAAAAAAAAAAATAACAAAATTCACAAACGTAAAGTCAGGTGTTTATGTACAAAATGTCATTCAAATGGATTTAAGGAAAAAAAATAAAAAAATAAAGAAAAAAATTCCAGCACAAACTTATTTCATTTGAATGGCTATAAAGGAATAAGTGTTGAAACCTTCGGGGGGAATTACTTCAACGCTCGAGAGATATAAAAGAAAACATTTTCATTGTAAAGTAAAACCAAAAACTTATTTATTTCATATTATGACGGTATGTTTCGATGGACACTATTCACTTACATGGTGTCATTCTGAAAAACGGTATGAATTCATATTTTAAGCTTCAGGCTCAGCACATGCTGAGGAAAATGTATATAAATTGAAAAAATTTTCAATTTTAAATTACAAACAAACGCATTCTACATCTATATCTGATAGATTTGTTGATGAGAGATGGAAACTTGCTGGATTTCAAATGAAGTCAACTTAACTGTTTGAATTGTATGTGACTGTCGTTTGGGCGTATTGTTATAGGCGTCAATGGTATCTAACTTATCAAACTTTATAAAAATTCGTATCTTTTGATAACTCGCATAATTCCATTCCCTAGAAGGTATCCGAAGTAGGTATATGGTTCACATTCGGTTTCCTATCCCTGCAACTAATATTAGGAGAGAATTTAAATTTATACTTGGAAATAAAAATGTTGCATTTTGGATGCGATTCATTTTTTAAAAATATACTTTGTATTCACGTAACGTCTACCGAAGATACGAAAGATTGTATATAAAGATGATAGACAAAATAATATGAACGCCTGACCTTATAAAAGGTTTCCCAAACTGTGGTCACTTCTAGACGACCCCTGAGTTTACTCGGCTTCAGTTTGTCGATATTCGGGAATATCATTGCACTGAGAAATGCCTCTCTTTCTATGACTATAGGAAATGATACTATGCGTAATAGCGTTTGTAAAGAATTTAATAGGTAAGTTCTTTGCTTAAACTTAGTCCACCAGGCCAGAGCTGCATAGGTTAGTACAGGTAAGGTAACTAGATAACTGTTTCTTCTTTTTTTTTCTAAGAAGCAGCATATCTCTTTTTGTTGGATCCAGCAAATTTTGCATAGATTCCATAGATTCGAAACATTCTTAATCGCTATGAGATTTGAAGTCAATTTGGTCTCGCTCTCTTATTCGAATTACTCACTGTCTATCTAAGCGATCGTATGACTATGAAAAGAAATATTAAGTTCTTTATAAAAAATTTGTCAGTCTGATCGGGGCCGATGAATGCATTTAGTTTGGCAAAAAATTGGAATAAATTTTGGGAAAATCACAAAATTATTATAATATTTTCATGTTCAATAAATAATAAGCTGCCAGACAAATTTTCAGATAAAAATTTACGAAAATGTTTGTTAGAATCAGGCAAAAATAGTCTTCATAGTCCGCATAAATTTAATGAATTTTCAGGGCGTGGAAATAAGAATAACATTTTTCCAATAGAGAAATTGGAGCGTTGAGGGTTCGGTATTTCAGAATTATATGAGCTTTTTAATCGAATAACTATAACTAATGCCGTAAGTAATGCCGAAGGCGTAACTAGTCAAATAATGATTTCTTTAATAGTAAATGATTTAAAAACAAATATAAAAATTTTACTCTAAATCATAATCTTAATTGACTAATTTACACATCACTTTTAAATCTTAGAAGATGATTTCAATGTGACAATATTAGTACACTGACTTGAGAGAGGGTATTTCCTGTAAAAGAATAACATGCCGTACGGAATTCTTCGAAACTAAGATACAAGAGGAAATATGTTTTTTTTTTCTTTTTTTGATTATTTATCTCAATTCATTCAAAAACACACACACTCAAAGGAATATTCAGAATGCCACCAGGTGTTGAAATTTCTGCAAAGCTTTGAAAATGATATCATGCTGTGTGTGTGTAAAAGTAATTGCAAATATTTTCAATTTCAACTTTAAATAAAAACAAGTGGAAGAGTCACCCAATGCAGCTTATTTAAGAAACGATTGCAATGTAAAATTTACTTAGGAGCTATTACAAAAAAAAAAAAAAAAAAAGAAAAAAGAAAAGCTGCTGCTTTAGCCCTTGAGAAATATATATTTTTTTATTTCTTATTTTTTTTTTTTTTTCAAACTTTGTGATAATATTTCTGAATGTCATGTACAAACATAAAATGAGAAGAACAGTTTTATTTTAGGAATTTTTTTGTACCAACTTTATGCCTTTCAATGCGCTTTAGCAATATTTTCTGTTAGTGAAAAATTTTGTATCGCCCCAAGATTACGTATACTGCTGCATACTTTCAAGATTCCTTTTTTTTTTTTTTTTTTTTTTTGAAAGTTCTTTTCTTTACCATTTCGTTTCAAATGCTCGAAAATGAAATTTTTCCCTTTGACATTGATAAATTAAATTTGGCTCAGGAATAAAATGTAAAAAATTTAAAACAATACATAAGCAATTCTCGGTTGAATTCATTTTACATTTGTTTATGACGGCCAGCAAAAAAAAAAAAAAACAAAAAAATAAAAAATAAAATGTAAAATATAAACCTTTAGTAAAAATAAAAAAAAATGTATATATAAAATACTATTAATATATTTAAAAGAATGCACTTAAAAAAAAAATGTATTAATAATAAATAAGAATGAAATGCTTTTAACAAAAATAATATTTAATAAAATGAAACCGAATAAAAATCAAATCATTGAAAATTTTCAAAATGATTGTCAGCCATCATCTATAGTGCACTCGTTTATGCTTCTCATTGTATTTTCAGAAAATCGATTTATATTTTTTTATTTTTTTATTTTTTTTTACTAGTTTTTGTCTGCATTGTCATGTCAAAAAGTGCTTATCTCCTTTCTTCATGATTGAAGTTGTAGTAAAACCCTTTGGCGAACACACACACACACACAATTCGTAGTTTATCTAATGCATTTATTAAGTATGAGGGACAGCAAGACGTATGTATATGGCAGCTAATAAGTAATGCACATACAAATTTATGTGAGGTTGAGATTTTTTTCAATTTCTTTTATCTTTCATTTTACAGAGAAACTGGAGCGTAACATAGTAGTTACACAAAACAAGAGAAAATGTTATGTTCACACGTCAGGTCAACCGTTAAATAATATGCAACATTACGTTTATTGCAAACCAAGGTTAAAATATTTGATGAAAGTTAGACATTTTAGAAGTATAACTTACCGAAAAAATCTTCTATAGATTGTAGTTCTAAAACTCAAAGGACACAGTCGATGCTCTTGACTTCTTTATGTCATAAATTGGGAAAAATTGGATTTTCTTAGTAAATGCTTGCTTCTCATGATAACTTCTGTACTTTGGAGAGATCCTAACAAATAGATCAATGTGCCAATCAAATCTAATACGGTGAGTCGGGTCTACAGATCGAATTTCTCGATCAATTTTCATCATTACCTTTTTCTAAAATTTGCAATTTATTCGAAAAAAGTTAAGGAAATATTCTGGAAAAGCAAGGAGAGGTCATCGTCCCCTAATGGAGACATTAGAATAATACAGATATAATATTTAAGAATATAAAGATAAGTTTAAAGCATCTTAAAACTACAAAGAACGAACTCAAGTCACATAATTTGTGAGGCTAGCGAACTCTCTACTCCTGGATTATATAGAAAAATTTGTTGAATTTTTCTTATTATAAAAGCAAGGTGAATTAAGTTACGACCTATATTTGTATTAAAAAAATTGGGAAAGAAAATTTTTGAAATCACTATTCGTTGCTTAAAATCAATTTAGAATATAATTTTGTATTCTGACACCCTCTTATTCTCTCGCATGCGTAAATAAATAAAAATAAAATAACAGAGATATTATTGTCCCCCAATGGGGACAACATATAGTACAACATAATACAGATGTTTAAGTATATAAACGTAAGCTATATAAAGTTAGAAAATTCATAAAAATAATTTAAGAAATAAAATTAAATTAACTTTTAAATGAAAGATCCAGTATGTGATGTCTTTTCAATCTTTTTATCTCGTTAGTTTCTTTTGGAAGGTACATTGCCAAAGGATTCATTTGATTGCTCAACCTTTTAAGGTGTTTTGTAGGAGATGCGTTGAATAAGATTTTGTAATAAATGGATAATCCTGATCATTGTGTATAGTTTTGTTGCTAACGAGCCACAGGGCATTAAGAAATAGGGCGAAGGATCTTAGATTGATATTTTTAAAGTATATCCATGTTAGAATTATTGGCTGTTTGCACACAACTATATGACGTACATCCACAAAATCATTTATTTCTTATATTAAATTCAGATTTTGGGGGAATTAGCCAATAGAGTATTCTGATTTCTAAGTCAAATTGCTGGCGTTTTGTTTTTATATGATTTTTCCAAGTTGGACTTAAAACACTTCCTTGTGCTCCTTTAGCTTCAATTCTATACACATATTGGATCTTTAATTTTCAAGCTTAATATATTATTATTATTATTATTATTTTTATAAATTTTATAAAATTCTTATAATTCTTAGAAGTGAAATGAATTTTTAAACTAAAGAGAAGAATTAAGGACTAACAACATAGACTATTGGCTGTCAATCTTAACATAAAACTGTTGATTTTTTAAATAGTATCTAAGGAGTAAATACATCGGAGTTTAATTAAATTTGAAAAGCAGACCATTATGTCAAATTTTATCGAAGGCTTTTTCCACATTTGGGAATACAACAGCTTGATGTAATTTTTAATTTTAATAGCTTCTCTGATACATGAAACGACACGATGACATTATTTAATGATAACATAAATTACTAAAAACCCTAAAAAGTTTACCTTGTAGTTTATGTCACCATAAAAAGCTTAGGATACTAACAAGACATTACCTCCATATTAACATCGGTAACTTCTGATCAACTTACCTAGGCTCGAACGTAGAAAATTGATGCTTGGAGAATAAGGCTTTAATTGACACTTATTCAAGGTGATATTTGTTAAAATATGACCATTAAAAATCCTTTTGGATTTGATTATAGGCGACAGAAATAGACAGTAGTTACTTGATGAATTAAATCGGATAGTTTTTCGCTAAATGTACACTGTAAGTAACAGTAGCCCCTTATCCACAACCAGAAGCGTGAGTGATCTTAGTCGAGGATAGTCTTAACCCTGTCGCCTTCTCTTTTTACACCTTATATAGAGGGGGCGCGTTTGTATAAAATAAAGCCATCAAACAATTACTAGAGATCCATAAGACCTATAAATATATCTCCATATTTTTGAAGAGCATAACTAACCGACTTTGCTTGTCAGTCTGATGACGGACTATACCTATAAGAACGCCTATGCTTGAATGTCTACCTAACTTCTTAATCCCACAAGAGAAATATCATTTTAATTAACAGCAATCACAATCACAAATACCCTTTCAAAACTCTTCTTAATCCCATAAGGTAAATATCATTTTAATTAACGACAATATAGATGCATCTGTTCAGTCCGTCTGTCCACTTGCCCTTTGACGCAACTACACATAGCATTCCGAAACTCTGCTTAATCCCACAAGAGAACCGTCATTACAATTAACGGCAGCATACAAGTATTCATTCAGTCTGTCTGTCCGCTTTTTCCTTGACACAACTAGAGTTATATTTCAAAACTCTCCTTAATCCCGTAAGGTAAATGTCATTTTGATTAACAGCGGTATTCATTCAGTTTGTCTGTACGCTGACTTTTTAAGACGACTACAGACAAAATTTCAAAATTGTGCTTAAAAGTGCGGCTTTGTATAGAATTTTTTTCTTATTACCCACAACAAGTTAAGTCTAAAAATCAGCTGAAATGATTTATGGATCTACTTACAATCAGCTGATACTTTTTCTAAAAAAGCGGCCTCTAAGCGTGAATTTAATAAAAAATATTTTGATTTAATCACAAAACTTTGCTTAATTAACTAAACCGAATCAAAGTTTCACTCGCAAATATCAAACAATTATTTACAAGTTAGACAGATTCTGTAAAATTTAGGTTTGTTTTCAGAAAACGAGTAACAAAATATGATCTTAAATGTGAGTACATAGTATGGTTTATACGCTGTGTGTCACACGATTGGCGAATCGATGTATGTCGGGCTAATGAATAATCGCTATATTTTCCACCAAATATTGTATTAAGAACACATATGGCATTACGCAATGAAATGCTTTCGCTTACATAGCTTGTGACGATTTAATATAAAAGTTTTTCTATTTACAAGTCTTTTTTTTTTTTTTTTTTTTTTTTGTTAAATAAAACTTGAAATAAACACATAGAAGACACTAAAGGATTCGATTTAATTCGTATAAAATTCCTTTTTCGATTTCAATTTTAATTAATTTCTCCATTAGGTAAAAGATGCTTTAATACAAAATGGTTGTTGTTGTTATTGTTGTTCGATATTTCTTGGATTTTCTACCTTTTTAAAAAATGTTAGACATTATGAAAAGGAAATCATATCAGCTGTCAATAATAGTCTTAATAGGTAGATGTTTTGAAATTTCCGCAAAATAAAAAAAAAAACAAAAACAAAACTTCATTTAAAATTTCACTTTAGTTTATGATAATGTTCTAAACGCCAAGCGCAGGCCAGAGCATTTATTGCAAACGTTTCACGTTGTTAACCTAAATTTGCTTAAAATGTCTTAAAAAATCCACTTTGACTGTCATCGTTTGCATGTCTGTTCAAAAGTATGTACGTACGTGTACACGTATTTACGATATGAAGAAAAGCAATGAGAAGGAAGCAGCAAAAGAGATTGCATTCATAACTCAAAGGCTGCCTTGTGCGCATATAAGAACTAAACAGACTCGTAGAGGTATATTTATGTCTGTATATGTCCGTATATATATATATGTATACATATACAATGTAAGTATACAAATATATATGTATATATATATATATATAAATACAAGAATGTATCTTACGGAGCTTGAATATTCTAAACGATTTATTTCTTTCTCACTTGGTTTATAACGCGGCAAACATTTCTGTGTTTTTTTTTTTTCTAGTATTTTTAATGTCAAAGTTCTTGATGAAACCGTGAAAGGCACGAAGTAAAGGAAAACTCATTTTGTGATTTATGAAGTAATTGCTTAAGGGTAACGTTGAGAGTATATTTATTCCTGTTTTTCTTCGGCACCACACATTAAATGTTCTAAACGTGTTTAACTATCAGACAGACAAGACATTTTGAGCTTTTGATTTTTTCTTAGATAAAAAATAAAAATAATAATGAAAATAATAAAATATTATTATAACGAGATTGAGTAAAACGATTATTCAAATAAATTCAAAATGGTCGTTGCAGGAGGAATTAAAAACTCGCACAAAGAATTCGCAAATAGTAGTAGTTAACGGTAATAGATCTTTTTAGAATTATTATTATTATTTTAAGATGATTATTTTTTACTTAATTTAGTTTAATATAATATTTCCAATTATTTATAATCAAATATTTTCTCTCATTAAATATTTTCTCTCATTAAATATTTTCTCTTATCAAATATTTTCTCCCATTAAATATTTTCTCTCATGAAATATTTTCTCTCATTAAATATTTTCTCTCATCATCTTCAAATTCTTTTAAGGCTTTTAAACTAAAACAAATAAATATAATCATAAATCGAACATCAATTTAAATCTTTTTATTTCAAATACAAGTTGCAAACTACACAAGGAAGTTACTGTGTGCGTTAAGTGAAAAGTTTTCAACCAAAAAAGAAAAAAAAAAGTATTTTTCTTTGCTTTCCTTCCTTTTTAGTTTTCATTCGATCCTTTCAAAGTTTTATTATTGACAAAGTACTCGACACATACATGCTTATACATATATCGTCATCTATTTTGTTGTATAAATGCAAGTGGGTGAAGAAACCAATTTATCTTTACAGAGGTTTATGTCACAGTTACGTGGTATTCGCAGAACATTTCTAGTGGGATGTAAGGTTTGACTTAAAAGTGCAGTGATAAATAGATAAACAAGAAAAAGAATTGAAAAATTATTGCATAATAAAGCAGATATGATTACTTCTTATTACAAATAATACATAAAAAAAAAAAAAAACAAACATACACTAACGGATAACCTAATAACGAAAAACATAACATGTGATGTGCAATGGAAAGAAAATTAATTATTAGTCCTGGTTAACGAAAGATAATTTTATATAAAATAATTGATATATACCCTTTCCGAAATTGTTTCATACTCCTTACTTCTCCTTTACCTCTGCTTAAGTTACTTATAACAAGTCCAATCATTATTGACCGGCAAAGCCAACCCATAAATACCCTACTACTATTTTGTCTAATAAAATTCTTTATTTATATCATTTTATTTATTTATAAATTATAGCCCCTTTCCATATAAAAAGTGTGCTTCTCAAGCGACCTTTTAGAGGGAAGGATGTCAGGCGTGAAGTGATCAAAATTTATTAAATTTAATTTTTCTCTCTCTGTCAAAGATTTTGTTGTTCTTCGACTATTTCTGTCATAATATACTAAGACTTAGACTTTGTTTTAATATAAAGACTTCATTAAAAACCCATATATCTAATGTGGTCGAAACAAGAGACTTACTTGGTACAAATTTAGTAAAGTTCATTTTTATGTCAGATTACTATTAGAAATTCACTTCCATCAAAAAATATTAAAAATTGGAACTGTTTGTCTTATAAAGACTTATCCTAGATCAAAAAATACTCCTATTCCCCAAATTCCCCAGCTCAAATATTTTAAATTTATCTTACATACCAAAATACTATTTTCTAGCGAGAGAGAATGAGATAATGCCGTCACCGTTTTCTTACTTTTGTCTCTAGAGACTATAGGAGATAATAGCAGATTATCCTATTTCTAACAGCTTCTAAGTAGGTCCCGTCACCTGTTTCTTGCTCTCAACTCCATAAGCGTTAATAGCCACTCTATAAATACGTAATCTAATAAGACGCCATTTGGAGATAGTGCCAGTTCACAAATACTAAACCCGTCAATTATAAAATTACACGCACCATTCTACAACGTATTAAAAATATTATTGAAAAATTAGAACGTAAAAAATCATTTGTTGGGGATAAAACCGCAACAAAATTGATGCGTGAATTACTAGAATTAGTTTTCAAAATTATTCTAGATTTTATAATGAGGATACTTCCCCTACTGTTATTACAATAAACATACATAACGAAACGAGGCTTGTATTGCACTTTAGCAAGTTCTCTTATCGACCTATAAGCTTGTTACTAATATTATCTTCTTTAAATTTTTCGATATCTGAAATCAGACGTGAAAACAGAATAATCCGATTAGGATTTCTAGAAGTTTCTTGAGAATCGAAAGCAATCAGAAATGAAAATTCTTTGAAATTCATCGGCTGCAGCATTGTTGAGATAGATTTTGCGAATTGCAAATTGCAAAAATAAAATAAAATTTACTATGACGGTTTAATGTTCCGCGAAATGTTTCTGGAAANAAATTGGAACTGTTTGTCTTATAAAGACTTATCCTAGATCAAAATATACTCCTATTCCCCAAGTTCCCCAGCTCAAATATTTTAAATTTATCTTACACACCAAAATACTATTTTCTAGCGAGAGAGAATGAGAAAATGCCGTCACCGTTTTCTTACTTTTGTCTCTAGAGACTATAGGAGATAACAGCAGGTTATCCTATTTCTAATAGCTTCTAAATAGGTCCTACAAATACTAATCGACTAATGACAGATTGCCTCACCGTGTAATGATAGATTGCCGTCACCTGTTTCTTGCTTTCATCTCCATAAGCGTTAGTAACCATTATATAAATACGGAATCTGATAAGATGTCATTTGGAGATTGTCCCACCTTCCAGCTCACAGATACTAAACCTGTCAATTATAAAATTACACGCACCATTCTACAACGTATTAAAAATATTATTGAAAAATTAGAACGTAAAAAATCATTTGTTGGGGATAAAACCGCAACAAAATTGATGCGTGAATTACTAGAATTAGTTTTCAAAATTATTCTAGATTTTATAATGAGGATACTTCCCCTACTGTTATTACAATAAACATACATAACGAAACGAGGCTTGTATTGCACTTTAGCAAGTTCTCTTATCGACCTATAAGCTTGTTACTAATATTATCTTCTTTAAATTTTTCGATATCTGAAATCAGACGTGAAAACAGAATAATCCGATTAGGATTTCTAGAAGTTTCTTGAGAATCGAAAGCAATCAGAAATGAAAATTCTTTGAAATTCATCGGCTGCAGCATTGTTGAGATAGATTTTGCGAATTACAAATTGCAAAAATAAAATAAAATTTACTATGACGGTTTAATGTTCCGCGAAATGTTTCTGGAAATCCGAACAGGAAATATACAGCAAGAATATTGCAGCTAGAATATCACTTTAGTAATGTAGGTTAAGGAAAGTCTATGTGTGAAAAGAAGAGAAGCCGGCGTAATGTTTATAATGAAATCATTGGAGTCGAATCGAGAATAGAAGAGTAGAGATGTCCTCTGTGAGATGTGCTTTAAATATATATGTCTTGAAAAATTAAAACAAATAGAAAAAAGCTGTTCTGAAGCTGTCCAGTAGATTATTAGCTACGCACAATACGAAAATAAAGATGAACTAAAGAAAGGTGAACGAAGAAGACTGGCTGCATTAGATTTGAAAATACGACTTGTGCGTCAGTAGAGATTCCAAGAAGTCAGCGAGGTAGTAGCCGCTACACTTGAAATTGAGTTCTTATAGTAAGCAAGTGGATTGGTGCTAGAGGCAAGGGCTAACATTTAATGCATCAGTCAAATTTGCAATAACGACAGCTTGTATCATAACTACTAAATCAGACAGAAACCGCTTGCTTCATTGCCCAGTACGTGAACGGAGAATTCAAAGCATTTGACAGGTTAATCAGACAACTTTCCATCCGATCCATGACGATCTAAATTTTACATAAACCTTAGTGAGTAACTAATTTTAACTTCATACTCCGCAATAAAAATAAAATATTTATTAAATCAAATTTTTACTTAACAATTTAAAAGTTAAGTTTTAATTAAATTTACAAAATACCATAACGTAGATAATGTACGTAGAGAATAAAAATAAAACTATATAGAGCAACATATTTTATAAGACATAACATCAAATGCAGGGCTGTTATATATGCAACTGTTTTGCTACTAAAAAATTTGTTGCAGAGAACTTTTAAATTTAATTTTTTTTTAAAGCTAAAAACTATGCATACGCATGCATGGAAGTTTTATTGTATGTATAAGGATATCTTTGAAATAATGTGTGTCCTTTGAAGCCCCTATCATATCAATTTTAATGTTATTAAATGCACATTTCTTTGAAAAATCATTTAACGAAAGAATCTTTTTTTTTTTTTAATCACAAGATTAAATTCTCTTTATGAAATTAGATAATAATAGGGATACGACTCTCATTTTATATTTCTCTTGTCATGATGATGAGATTTTATTTAGAAAAAAAAAAAAAAAAA
>KK351067.1:1105114-1121999 GCA_000671755.1 Glossina brevipalpis | reverse complement strand
AAAAAAAAAAAAAAAAAAAAAAAAAAAAACTCTGTGTCACCCAACACAGACCAAAGGAACAGAACTTAAATAAGAAAATAAAAATTCATAAAATATGTACATATATCTGAATGTAAATAGAGGCGTTAAAGCAGTTAGCATGCAGTAGTCAAAGTCAAAACAGCACAAACGGACAGACTACCATTTTTATTAAGTTGTTAAACATGTATATGTTTGTTTAACAATATTCAACAACATTCCAAGTACATATACGTACATATATACACACAAACACACACGAACACACACAGATATATATTTTATGTATATATAACAGGCAATGGCCACCAACGCTAGTTAAGAATTATGATATATGCGTCACATTGTACCGTAAACAATTCATATGTGAATGAGCGCACACATACTTACGTATGTATGTATATCTATATCTCTTTGTTTATGATGGCCATGATTAATAGTAAACAACTGTTATGTGTATGAGTTTGTGTAAGCGTGTTTGTACTTGTGTTTGTGTTTGTATGCGTATGCATATGTATTTAATACGAATGTTACACGAATAAGTTAACACAAAGTAGCGAACAGAAAATTAGAGGCTTGTTTGCGTGTGTGTGTGTGTGTGTGTATGTGTGTATATGTCTGAGTACATACCTATACGATCCGATGAGAGGATGTTATGCTTGCGTATATTTTGTTCGTTTGTTTACTTAGAAGAATGCATAATAGCAAGTAAATAACACATCTATTTATGGAAAATTTCTTATCTTCTCTCTGTAATTGATTTAATTCAACTCAATTGATTAAAAGTAAAATTAAAATTCGCTTTATCAAAGAAATAAAAAAAAAAATTATTATAGAAATTTAATATTCCAAAAAAAAAAGAAAAGAAAAACTTCAATTTATTTGACCGATATAACTGCTCTTTATGATTCATTAATTAATTTCGTTCCCATTCAACATATAACGCAAATAATACATACAACTGGTAAAGCATTCTCTTGAAATTCTTTTCTATGCTCACACTAGCGCATCTCCTATAGAATTTCAATTAAGTTTATTTTTTATTCTCATTCATTCATTGGCTATCGATACGAGAATACTTTTTTTTTTTTTGATTATTTCGTTCATTTTGTTTTGTTGTTATTAATTTATACAAATTGTATTATAATTGCACTGTTATCCTCTTTTTGCAGAGCTGTGCTGTGTATAATAGACGGCCACAATTTAAATAAATTTAATATCAATGAAAGATTTTGTAAAATTTTAAATTTTCAAATTTTAAAACAAAAATATATTTAAATTAAATTTAATTTTATTTAAAAAAATTAATTTTAAGAAATTTTAAATTAAAAACATTTTTAATCTTAAATTTTAAAATTAATATATATTTTTTTATACCACAATGAATACACATTTTTAATCTGCCTCAAATTTAGAATCGATTTAAGCGTGTATGTCTGCTTATCTGTCCACGTGTCCGTCCATCTGTCTGGCCCCTCTGTGTAATATTTGTGGTAAGCATTCTTCTAGCTTCTAGTGTATACATTCTTGATCAGCCCCAAATGTAGAATCGATTTAAGCGTGTATGTCTGCTTATCTGTCCACGTGTCCGTCCATCTGTCTGGCCCCTCTGTGTAATATTTGTGGTAAGCATTCTTCTAGCTTCTAGTGTATACATTCTTGATCAGCCCCAAATGTAGAATCGATTTAAGCGTGTATGTCTGCTTATCTGTCCACGTGTCCGTCCATCTGTCTGGCCCCTCTGTGTAATATTTGTGGTAAGCATTCTTCTAGCTTCTAGTGTATACATTCTTGATCAGCCCCAAATGTAGAATCGATTTAAGCATACAAGTCTGTCCGTCTGTCCGTCTGTATAATTATCTGTGTAATGCCTGCGATAACCACTTTGTTGGTCGCAAATGTTAGGGTATCGAGATCAAATTGGGCAAATAAAAATGGAATAAATTTGCCACGCCTACTTCATATTATGTAGTATCAATATTTCATTTTATAGATTTTTCTGTGAGACAAAGTTGGTGGAAGTCTAATATAATTTTCTTACTTGTTTGATTTGTTGATTCTACAAGTAAATGTGTTCAAGTAATTGGAAATATCAGTGTAAATAAGGGTTGGATTCGATAATTTTGACCTTTCTCTACCTAAATTTTCCGTTTTGTTTCATTAAATGACTCAATGTATACAGCCGCTAATCATGGAATGCTAAAAATTGCATTTTCTACATTCATTGTCGACATTCATTTTCAACATTCATTATTTGAAGAAATCTGCTGTCAAAGCCCATAAAAAACTTTTAGAAACTTATGGTGATGCTACTCGATCATATACCAATTATAGCTTTGGGTTCTAATGGTTTAAAAGTGTTGATTTCGGCGTCAAGTACAAAGAACTGTCCCTAAGATCAAAAAATTTCGAAAACATCGGAAACTCAGCACAAACTCTCAGAGGGCATTCGAATAGCTTAGAAATTGATGAATTAACTATTTCTAGAAGTTTGTATGCGACTAGAAGGGCTCAAAAGGATGGAAAATGATTTCCACACGAATTGAATGCACATGTCATTTGGGCCACATTTTGAAAAATTGGTCAAGGATGCACTGTTGCAGCTCAAATGGGAAGTTCTGCCATAACCGACGTGCTCGCCAGACATACTGCCTTTTGGTTGCCATTTGCTTAGATCTATTCAACATGGCTTGGCTGGAACGCGGTTTCAAAAAGTTGAAGAACTACGAAAAAAAAAGTTCGATTCATGGATAGCCTTAAAACATCATGAGTTCTTCCGATACGGAATCGCCACGTTGCGAGAAATATGGGAAAAAGATGTAGAAAATCGTAGAAAATATTCTGATTAATTTATATTTTATCAATTTTTCCCAATAAATGACTTTTTCAAGAGAAAAAATGATAAAAACTTTTCCAAGCACCTATTAGCTTAAATCTTACGAAAATCATCTATAAGTTGTTTAATCTTTAATAAAAAAAAATATCTAAGTTGATATATATACTCAAAATTTTGTTAAAGGACTTATGCTCTGATTACTCGTTAAGTTTAATTTTATTTTATTTGACTTAAATTACTAATTATTAATAATAATCTGTTGTTTGCTTTATTCAAGAGTTTAAGAGTTTCTTCGTACACTTTTACCAACAACAGCAATGATAAAATTCCGACACACATTGTTCTTCCAATATTCTATCATTATTTTCGTATGAAAATAACTTTCACATAATAAACATAATTTTCAATTTATACACACAATATGTAGTGTAATGTTTTCCAGTCTTGTTTTTCTTTTCTGTTTTTCCTTTTTTCTAAAAAATACCTATGAAATAAAAATGGCCACCCACCCATAATCTATCATTTTTCAAATATTTGAATCTCTAGCACACTTTCGAATAATGTCGTTTATTATGACAAAATGTTATCGATATTCTCAAGCAGCTCTCTGTTGGCATCGTCATTGCATTGTTGCTAATGCATATTTTATTGTCTGCCATATCATGTGTACTACTCCTTCTATAGATACGAAAGCACGTTAATGGTATGCATCTCTGCACATACACACACACACCCACTCAGACACCCACTCACACACACACACCCACTCAGACACACACACACACAATTCTTAATTCCTTTTCACTTTCTTTCGTATCTGTTCCTTCCATTCTTTTCTGTCAGTCTTGTGAACTATTTTCTGTATTATCTCATAAATCTTTGTAGATTTCTGGTTAGTTATAACATATTCACAAGCTGAACTAAAAAAAAATAAAAAAAATAAAAAATTCTATTTTTGTATATACACAGACAACCCACCACATCCATACATCCATGTAAGAGATATAAATGTGTTATTGAAATTTATATGAACAAAATTCGTGCATGAAATACAAAGAATAGTAGAGAGAAGATGCTGTAAATAATTTTCAGAAATACTTTTGTAAATCAAAATTTATTCATGAATATTATTGGGAAGGAAAACTAATACAAAACGTACCGAGAAACTTGTTTCTAAAATTCCAATTTGGTATTGCATTAATATTAAATATAGATTGTCATAAAAGTGCAAAATATATGTATGAAGTGAAGTATTGAAAAGAAATTTAAAGTATTTCAGCTTAATGAATACACAGCCGCTGACACTGTTATGGGCATCTAGAGATATAATAAAATTGATATAGAAGTGATATAAAAGAATTCACATCGGATATAAGAAAGATACAGGAATACAGCGATCAATTATTTTCGGGACTAACGAAGAAAAAAGATATTTTTCATTCGACTGTGTTCATGAACATAGTTCGTCTTAAGAGTGATACAATCATCCATCGAATGTTTCCTAAACGGTTCGTTGCCTTTTCTATGGAACGATTTGTCTAGATAGTCAAAATATATATGAGTTCCGCAATCATCACCTTTTGCTCCATATTATTTGCCCTAGGACCCTTAAAGCCCTAGAACCCTAAGATACAGTAACACATCGGTCAATAGTTTCCGGGATTAACGAAGAAAAAATACTGAACTCATTAACTTAGTTTCGCTCAAGAGTGATACAATCCTTCATTGAACGCTTGTCCAACAGTTCCTTACCTTTTCTATGGAACAGCTTGGCTAAATAATCAAAATACATAAGAGTTCCCCGATTATCATCTATTGATTTAAAACGTTTGCCTTAAAGCACTTTGAAAGCTCTAGAGCCCTATGAACGCTGCCTCACCTTTTAATTTAAATTTTTTTCCCTAGAGTCTTTTGAAAGCCCTAAGAACACTGCCTCAACTTTTAATTTAAACTTTTTCCCTAGAGCCCTTTGAAAGTCCTAAGAACACTGTTCTATTTTTTAATTTAAATTTTTTCCCTAGAGCCCTTTGAAGGCCCTAAGAATACTGCCCCGCCTTTTAATTTGAATTTCTTTCCCTAGAGCCCTTTGAAAGTCCTAAGAACACTACCCCGCCTTTTAATTTGAATTTCTTTCCCTAGAGCCCTTTGAAAGCCCTAAAGAACATTGCCCCATCTTTTAATTTAAATTTTTTTCCCTAGACCCCTTTGAAAGTCCTAAGAACACTGCCCCATCTTTCAATTCAAATTTTTTTCCATAGAGCCCTTTGAAAACTCTAAGAATACTGCCCGATCTTTTAATTCAAATTTTTTTCCCTAAAGCGTTTTGAAATTTTTGAATGGTAACAGTTACAAAAGGGTACATCTAAAAGATATGTATTAGATTTTCTAAAATAATAGTTATATGTGCACATCGGGTCCTGTACCTCTAGAATTAATCTCGTAATTTTTGCAGTATAATTTACAGTTGAAGTCTTAACTACAATTTAATTCTATTTTCATTATCTTTTACATGATAAGTAACAAATCGAACTACAGCAACTCACACAACAGACAGAGAAACAGAGAGAGAGAGAGAGAGAGAGAGAGAGAGAGAGAGAGAGAGAGCGCGAAAAGGAGAATGGTGACAAACGAGAAAACGAAGTAATAAGGAATAATTGAATTTTGTGCATTTAAGCTGATGCTGCAGTATTGATGAATGACCATCAAAATTAAATTATTGGTCATCGTACTAAAAAAGATGTACTTGAGTTTGTAGCGAAGTAGTGATTACACTACAGCACTCTCACTATGTTAAACAAAATCTTGACATTTCCTCTTTTCCATAATTTAGCTTGTGAAAGAAAAAAAAAACTAGATCAGTTGATATTATTTTTTTTGTTTTGTTTTTTTTGCAAATTTGTTGCTTATCATTCTTCAGGACCTCGACCGTAATTAATTCTGATGGCGTTCAAAGTACGTCTAGAAGCAAAAGGCTTATCATTACAAAAAGCTAAGAACACACTGCATTGTTATTAAGTGGATAAAAAGAAAATGGTTTAGACATTTACGCAAGAAAAATTCTTAACAGCAACTTTACGTTTCTGTCATACAAAGAAAAAAAAAGACTTTTCTCGTTATAATGTAAACGATACAAGTGCCATTTGCATGGCCGCACGCATGTGTATCTAAAAAGCTACAGAAAACAATTTTATAATAAAATAAATAACATGAGCTTTAAAAGAGAAAAAAAGAAATAAGAAAAAAGTTAAACACAATAGATAACAGACGCTTTTATAGAATGTTTAAGCTGTTGTTGCTATATTCCGTTTTCCACTTAACGAGTATATGTTACCAACAGGCACTGCTTATGGTATCTACAAGTGTTGCATTATTTCGCCTCATCTTTGATGAGACTATATGCTAGCTAGTCTTGACAGAAACAATAGTCAGAGGCTGGCATACATGCATGCATGCACGTATGCACATACATGAATTCATGTATGCGTATAATAACATAAAGTCTATATAACAACAATAGCAAGAACAGCACTTTGCAAATTTTGTAGTTGTTGGCAATCGCTGATGCTCAAATAAAGGCAAGCATCACAAACACTTATTGAGACAAATAAGAGAAGACAGAGAGTGAGAGAGAGAGAGAGTGAGAGTGAAGAAAAAAGAAACTATACTTCAAACACTTTATCTAAACAAAGTATTGAAAAACAAAAGAATTACTTTTAGTTCTTTTCTTGAATACCCTTTACGATGCCGATAGTTTCTCACTAAATACGTCCTCTGTTACTTATGATATAATAAGCGAAAAATGAAATTTTTATATATTTGAAGTAAACTGCTAACCCGCTAACTGTAAAGTTTTTAGATTTAGTTTATTTAGAGTCAAGATAATAATTTGATATCAAAGTTCAACTAAAACATTTATGGTCTTTAGGGAATTTAGTAGGAAGACGAAGTTATAGTATAGAACAACTAAGAAAATTATATACGGTCGCGCTGAATCCTTTACACCCAATACCTTTCTGTTAGAAAAGGGCAGAAGAAATTAAATTTTAATAGATGGGCATGGCAGAATGCTGTGGATATTTTTACTTTGCAGTCTATGTGCACTATGAGCGAAACAGCCAGACGTGTTTTCAGCTTATTTTATACTGTAGAGGTCACCTGTTGCTGTTGTGGGAATCCTTTTGAAAATTGGAAACATCTTAGACACCTGGGGGCAATGGGTATTAGTTAAACTGACCGACATTTTGATTTTAATCTGGTCCTCTCTATTTCAGGGACGGTGTCATTCTTGAATGCGTTTGCATCCGGTGTCTTCGTTAGGCGGCGTGCTGAAAGGTGAGGCGTCAACAACCCTTCTATCCTGTCCGCATCCTCCTTACTGTATGACAATAACTGATGGACAAGTTGAGGGGCGAGCCGCATGGGCCTTTCAAGTTTTGCCACAGACTTCACCTCTTTTGGTATGGTGGTATTGTGGAAATCCGTCTCCACATTTACATTACCATTGTAGCTACTCGGTTTTGGTTTCAGCCCAGGGTGCCGTTCCCCTACATTAAACGGAAGAGGTTGGAAAATACCTCGCTCTACCCAGTCAGAATGCTAAGCACATGCGCATGATGTAAATTGGTTCACCTCAATAACTGGACCTTCGTGTAGAGTTCTTCAAGTCAAGTTTGAATGGAAACTGCTAGCTCGATCGGAGGCTTAAATATTTATTCTTTCACAGTTTCTATTCTCATTTTATCCGATACTGCGGGTGTCAGGAGCCCCCGAAGCAATGTTCCAGCTTCGGCCTGACAACGGGAATGACCCAGTACGGGAGCTTCGTGATGGCTATGGTTCGCCCAAATCGCGGGAAGAGTCAGCTTGCTGGCTCGCATTTAGAGTTGTATTGCAACCGTGCGCCTGACCCATACAAAGGCAGAGATTTTAGATGGGCCTCGCTTTCATCAGAGGGGGGATGCGTCCCATAGCGTACCTCCACCTGGAACCTGGGTACTGATGATCCCTGAGGCCCTGAGTGTCCGTTTCCACACTCCATATCCCATCGGGCACAGTGGGATTAACACACGATTAATCACTAGAAACATATGTATGTGACCGATGTGATAGATAGACGAACACGTAGACAGATCGACAGAGACACATGCTTAGATCGATTCTAAATTTGAAGCTGATCAAGAATATATATACTTTGTGGGATTTCTGAAGTTTTCTTCTGGGCATTGCGGACAAAATGAGTAAATGAATATACCCGTTACTTTCGGCGGTACAAAAACGACCCAAAACGATCTTAGTAGTAGTAGTAGCCTACAGGCAGTTTGCTAACTTTATCGGGCTCAACATACCTCTCGAAATGTAGATATGAAAACACTAAAGCCTATATCTACAAATGTGAATTTATACGGCTGTGTGTGCGTGTGAGTGTAAGTGGGTTTGTGTGTGTACGTATGTATGCGAGTGTGTTTACATACAAGTAAAATTAATTATGTTTGTAAATTAAATTTATACACATGTTAAAGTCTCAACAGTTGTGAGTGCAAGTGTAAATGGTAAAATGTATTTTTCTTTTTAAGTTCATCGCCTGGGGATATGTTACTTCCATCGTTTCATATGTAGCATCAAAAAATATGCTATAAAAATTCCTTTAAGCATTTCTTCATAACAATATTGTTAAATCAATTAAACTAAACAAAAATTTACTTGAAGGGAAAAATCTTTCTCTTTAGAGAAAGAAAGATTAAAAAGCGAGATACAGAGACTAAGAAGTAAAGAGAGAGAGAGAGAGAGAAAGGCGAAGTGCGAAGAAAAAAAAATTTTACTAATTATTCGGAAGAGAATTTTTCACAAAAATTTTACAATAGATGAAAAATCTTAGACTAGCCTATATAGTTTGAATTAAATACTAGAAAATTCCTTTGCAAGGATATTTTGAAAAAAAATTACTTCATATGATAGGCAAAGAAGTTTCGACCATAACCTTTTATAGTCTTTCTCTTGACTACGGTGCATATTTTGTTTACATAAAAGTTATTGAGACATATCTGTTAATGTAGATAAACAAAAACTAGATTATTTATATATTAGCTGTGTGATAGAATAGAAGTATACTAAGTTTAATGTTCCGTTTGGAAAATTCAGAGATTAAATTACACATGTGTTTTCAATGATAATTTATATAACATATAAGTGCGGGATTGATTTAGTAACTTTTCTGTTTTTTAATAACTTTTTACCAACAATAGAAATAAAGTTGAAATTTAGTTCGAACATTTAAGCGACTCACGAAGTGCGAAATGCGAAGTTAAGGAAAATCGACGGCTTCTCACGAAATTATAATTCTAAATTTAAGTCAATTTTTGGAGAAAGCCGTACTATAGTCACTGGTTCCTGGTCACTGGACTACGGATCATATTTTTATATTTTTATATTTTCACAAAATGTTTGATTTGTCGTTTTCGACATAAAATTGTGGCCGGAAGAGTCTTCTAAAATAAAAAAATATTATTTTGCAAGAGTTGCCATGTTTCCATTTTGTCTAAGAAAAACATTTTTACATTATTTAAGTGTGGCATATGCTACAAGATGCCATATGTTAATAAATCTTTTCATTTTTATTTTTTATTTTTTAATTTTTTTTAAATTTAAGAAAACGATCCTACTTTTAGTGAGCACAAAGTACTATCTAAGGCAAGTGTGCAAAATGTGTCATAGAATTAATACAATTTCCAATATTTTTTTTTTTTTTTTTTTTGAATTAAAATTATATTTTCATGTTCGTTTATTTTTTTGAAAACCCAACACATTACAAACATTAAACAAACCATTATATGACTTTGCCGTGTGATGTAAATGTCTGTGGTTTTAATCAATGACTTAATTAAAATAATTTGTTTTTGAGAAAAAAAAAATTCAAGCTACAGACAGTAGACAATATAAACCCATTAAAGATCTGGTTGATAACGAACAGACACAAATGTGACAAATGCATTTTAAAACGTTAACTAACAGCTATACATGATAAATAAAATAAACAAGGAAAGAGAAGAGAAAACTCTCATTTATATTAGTCCAACAACACAAAATGTAAAAACAATCAATCAGCCCGCAGCCAACCTATCTCTTTACAGATTTGCCAACAAAGAGCTTTTAATTCATTCACTCATGAGGGTTTAAATACCTTGTAAGCTGATTTTAGTCTTCTTCTTCTTCCTCTTTTTTTATCCCGTTCTTTTTCACTAATAGTAAAATATCATTTCGATATTTTTAAGTTCCTTTGTAATTTCCCTTTTTATTGAGCTACTTATAGACAGTTTTTCTTTTTCTTTTTTTTTTTTTCTTTAATAGACTTTTATTAATGACATCCAAAGCCCTGTGTACAAATACCATTAAGTAATTATTTCTAGTAGCTTTGTGATAATATGAAGAAAAAGAAAACCTAATAACCAATAAAGTTATATTCGCTTTTGCATGAATCTTGTGGCCAGTAACCACATCAAAGTAGTTGTCGAGTAAATGCTGTGGCAGATGGATCGAACTAGTTTTTTGTATTAACTTTTGAAAAAGTTTTAATAAATATTTATACTGATTTTTATATTACAATATTTATCGAATCTTTTTTTTTTTATTTTTAGGCTTCGATCGATATGATATGCTGCCATAAATTAACCGAGAATTCAAAAGACGGCGAACAGGCGGATATGTGGTCCGATAGAATAGGAAAAGTTATGATTAAAAATATCGAAACTTTATGGAGTTTTTGATGTTGGAGTTAAAATCCTCTTATTATCAAGAAAGAAAAGTAAATTTTCCATAACAAAATTTTTCAAATTGATGAGAGCGACATTAAAATTATGAGGATCAAAGTCATATGCTCGTTTTGGCCCCCATTTAGACTATATTGTGCTTTATTCTATAGTAGTTTTATAGATTTTACCTTATTTGGCTTAGGTTAACTTATTCCTTGCTCGTTATAGTTTCAACTATTCTACATTAGATTCCAAATTATTAATTATTAAATTTCATCAGGGTGGGTCGGCAGATGTCTAGAACAATTTTTGAAGAAATCGTGTAAGCTACATTAACAAATGAACCTGTATTAGATTCATGGATAGAGTTTCATAGCCGCAAGCTTATAATTATATTATTGAATGGGAATTATTTCATTCTGAGTAACAACAACTGATGTCGAATGTGATTTATACTAATTAGCAACGCTAATCTTTTTGAGAATTAGGTAAGGTGGAAAAACAAGAAGGCTTCCTCTTCCGCCTTTGCTTGGTTGCGTGTATGGAGTGCAGATGTAACTTCAAATTTCTCATCCGTTGTAGTCCGAGAATGGATAATGTTTTTGAGGGACCGATAGATTAAATTATAGCTATCGACTGATAATGACATCGATTGATTAGATCGATTCTTGTTTTTATAATATTAAAAAAATGGATTAATTATATTAAAATAGAAAAGTAAGTAAAAATGAAGATTAAAGTTTAAATAAAATAGAATTGTAGTTCTTTCCTTAATTTGAAAACCATGTCCAGGAATTTAGAATAGAAAATTGTAATAATTACCACATAGAACCTTGGACAAGACCGATAAGAGTTATGCAAGACTTAGACAGAGAATTTACGTGAATTATTCTGTAGAAGAAAATTTATTCTTTACAAAGCTTGACTGTGTTAAACGAAGTTGTCACTTTTAATCAGGCAAAAGAAGAAGAAGAAGAAACTTACAAAATGTCGTTGAAAGGACAACACACAATCTTTACGATATCATTAGATTAAAGAATGAAATCAACAGCAGCATTCAATGTCTGCTTTCACACGACTGTCGACCATTTATTATACATTATTTATGAAAAAAAAAATTATCGCCCTGTTTCCGATATCTGGTTTTACTAAGATCACGTAAACGTTAATGAAAAGAAAAAAAAAATTTCTTGAAAGCCAATTAAGATAAGAAATTAAACTTTCTAACATAATTATTGTAATTTTTAGAAAGACTTCCTGAAACAAATTTTGGAATGTAAACGAGAATGATAAGTTGCATCTATCTTTAGTAGAGTTACTTAATATTTTATAGGGCAATGACAGAATCTGCAATAACGTCATCTTGCAATGTGTCTTAAATCTCTTTCATCTATTTATTATGTCTTCCATATATTTCTTTTTCTTTCTTGTTAATCTGATGACAGTTTTTTAAATAACTTACTGTTACTACCCAGGCGTAGAATCTGTCCGCATGCAACACATCAGTTAATGACTTTGTTGTTGACTCATATTAATTGCTTTACATTTAAAGCGTAGTAGATTGAAAGTGAAAAATATTAATTGCTTTTACTAACGACTTACCTGAAAATAGAAGAGAAAAAAAAAATAATAAAAATTAAATCGTTAATAGCACAATAGATTGAAATAAGTTTTTTGATTTTATATATTTTGGTAGAAAATTTATTTGTTTTTATATTTAATATTTTTTTATTAAATTTCTACAAAACGAACGGAACTTTATAAAAAAAATTTATGAATTTATTTTTTTTTTATTTAAATCAATGCAAAATTTTTTAAAAATCTATTGAAAATGTTATAAATTTTTATAATTAAAAAAAAATTAATTTATTAAATAATTTTTTTTTTTTTTTAAATTCATTAAATCATCATAACAACTAATATATATATATATATATATAGCAAAAAAAAGAATATTTTTTAAAAAGGAAAACGTTTTTCTCATTTCTCATAGCAAAATTTTTATTTCCTGGATAGAGCAGAATTTTATTACTGCTACGTGTGTGTGTCTCTATTCTAATGACTTTTGCTTTGTTAGCTTGGAAGTAAAAGATAAATAAACTGTTGGTAATATACTCAGAAAATCTATGGCGTATGAATATCATTTGAAAAGTAAATACACTGTGAACGCCTTAATTAGCAAAGAACAAATAATCGGATGTACATATGTATATATGTCTCTTTAGATATATTTGTATAGGTATATCTATATGTATATACATATACATACATACACTACATAGAGCTAGACATGCAGCTAATGTGTGTCCGCATGCACTCGCCTTGTGTTATTAGTTCGTTATCATGTGTTTTCATATGTTTGTTGTATTATAATAGTTTTATGCAAAGCAATCATGGCAAAGCAAAGTATTATATTAATGTTGTTGTGAACTTTGTAACATATAAAAATCGGTACAAACCATTTTAAAATAAGGGCGTGAAGATAAATACGAATTTAACTCGCAAAGGCATTTATCAAGTATATTAACAGAGCTCTGTAAAAGTTTTAACATAGATCTGTAGAATAATTATCATCAAGCTATGGTTGGATTTCGAATCTTAATCCGTCAAAATTATGATACTTAGGAGACTTACTTTTGTAAATACCATGTGAAACTATATGAAACTATATAAAACTATATAAAAAATTAATCTATTACGTGATATAAGTCAATATGTTTAGAATTTTCTATTTTGGCCGTGCTAAAGTCTCAAATTTAGCTATTTTTCCACAGACCAAAGTTCAAAAATTTGTTAAAAATAGTTCTTCAAAACGAAATTTTAATTGGATAAGCTTGTTTGAAAGGTATTATCATACAGATTCACGCAATATAGGTCAATATATCTGAAATTTTTTTAGTTTGACCAGGGTAGAGTTTGAAATTTGAATATTTTTCCATAGTCGGATTATGTTATGATACCAAATTTAAAAAATTTGTTAAAAATAGTTGTTAAAAACGAAATTTTAAATTGATGAGCTTATTTGAAAGGTATTCTCATAAAGATTCACGTGATATAGGTCAATATGTTTGGAATTTTTTAGTTTGGCCGCGGTAGATCTTTAAATTTGACTACTTTTCCACAGGCGGGTTATGCTATGATATCAAATTTCAAAAATTTGTTAAAAATAGTTCTTAAAAACGAAATTGTAATTTAGTGAGCTTTTTTGAAATGTATTGTTATACAGATTCACGCAAAAGAGCTCAAAATGTTTGGAATTTTTTTTAGTTCGTCCGCAGTAGAGTTTCGAATTTGCCTATTTCTACGATAGTCGGTTGCCCACAGCATATCAGTTTTCAACTATTTATTAAAAGAAATTCAGTAAAGAAACGGTTTAGTTTTTCACATAATTTTAAAGATTGTTTCATACAGATTCACATAGCGTTTATAAAATTCTCTTAGATATCTTAATTTGAGCGGACTAGGCTTACAAATCCAAACCTAACTTGTGAGAGTAATTACTATACAGATTTAAGTTAAAACATGTACAGAGCTCTGTTAATGTAATTGGTGATTGTCTTTGCTAATCAAATTCGAATTTATCTTCACATTTATAAAAATTATCGTAAAAATGATTGTATAAATTATATTTTCATAATTATTTCAAAAAAAAAAGAACACCATTTGGAAAATATATTCACATAAATTGTAAAAAGTGAAATCTATCTGGGATTTTAAGTAGAAATCTGTACCGTCAAAAATCAATCTAATTAATTATGAAAAGATTTAATGAGAGAGAGCTATGACTGTCGTACATTGTCTACGCTATTCTAGGCTTTACATAATTTTTATGAAAATAAGACTTGCAAAGAGACACAAATATTAGCATTAACACTAGATTACCTAAAGAAGTCATTTTGGTTGCTTTTCGCGATTTGAATAAAACAAAAAATTTATATTTATAATGATGCAATTCCTTAGGATTTTATGATTTTTTAAAACCTAATATAAATGCTTTATGATATGTTTTGATCAAAAGCAATTTATTTGACAGCTCAGACAATTTCAGTTACTTGATAACATTTCAGTACCTCTGAAAATTTCATTTTGAACGGTTACTACATAAGTCAAAGTTGCTAGAAATCGTGGCAAATTATAACATTTGATGAGCAATTGTTTCCTTCAAGGCGCAGATGTAGTTTTGCACAGTTCTATAAAGTTTGGTTTAATAAACCCAATAAATTTGGCATCAAATTCTGGATTGTATCAGATGTCAGCAGCAAATATGTTTTTTGAATGGTTTTCTTTATTCGGGGAAAGATGAATAATGACTAGAATCGACGCTTCTGAGTGATTACTTTGTTCTGAAACTTGCCCAGCCTTATACAAGATGTGAAAGAGATATTATGACCGTTAATATTTTTAGCTAACCTGTAATGCTAGCGACAAAATTATTGACCAAAAAAAATAACTCTACTTGGAACTGTTAAGCAAACAAGGCCAAGAAAAGAAGGATAAAATGCCTCATTTTTCCAATCTGTTATATAAATCAAAGACTTGTGTTCTTACAACATATAAAAGCAAACCAAATAAGAAAGTGGCTGCTCTAAATTCGAAGCATAAATCATTTTATAATTCATAATCATTACTTAACTTAAAATAATATGAAAGAATTGTAAAAGTTAATTTCAAATAAATTATTTTATGCATTAATTATTCCTTCACACAGTAGTCATATTGATTGCTTTGCGCCAATACAGATACATATTAGATTTGAGGCTTTCTAGTGTTAAAGGTAAATCTAATGTATTATGTATAACTTCTATGTGCGCGCATAATGTCAATAGATTCCAAAATTCGTAGCAATCAAAAAAGGAAAATATTATTACGCCGAACGTAAACATTCCATTATTTGTTTTCTTTTTCTTTTTTTTAGTTTTCTTTGGTTTTCTTTCTTTACCGAATACATTTCGATACGAAAGAGAGTAAATTTCATAGAAAAGTTTTATCACAACAAATGCAATATCATACAGTAAAAGTAAGCATCTTATTGCGTTATTGGAATATATTTCGAATTATATTATTGTAGAGATGTTACTGCACATATCTATCCATAATGTATCACAAGCACTTACAGTCGTCATATCATGGATATGTCGTTATGCAAACAGAGCTTAAGTTTCAAATAATCAAAGTTATGCAAAAGTTTAGTTTATCTGTGTTTTAACGCTACTTGAATGTAATCTATCAAATAGAAAGAGGAAAAGAGACTCAAGTTTTGAGGTCATTATGTGGATTGAGAAAACTTTTGTAAATATCATAAAAATGATTTTTGACCGAGATACGATCAAGTATTCAGAACAATTTTGACATTTATATGAATAAATCACATTTAAATTGATTTTTAAGCTTTTAAACTATATATTTCTCTAGAGGAAATACTTCCATTCGAGGATTTGTGATTACAAAAAAAAATTTTGAAATTTGATACATGAAGATGTGTTCAAAAAATAAGGGGAATTTTTCATTTAATATGCAGATATTCATAATATTTTATAATATTTTAATCATAATATTATATTTTCATAGTGAAGGTAATATTTGTCATCTCTCAGATCTGTGTACAATTTCCAGGCAATATATTCAAAGAATAAAATGAATTTTTCATTTAAACTTCATGGGTATTAAGAAATTATTTCGTTCAGAGTTTGCCTTTCAGATCTGTGTACAATTTCACATTTCACTTCATTTCATTTCATTTCATTTTATCTTATTAAGTAACTATGAAGCCTAAAGGCCTATGAGCTGGTTACATAAATACAATTTATGTGGAAAGAGAAGCTACAACAGCTAGATGGTTAACAACGTAACAGTTTTGCTCTAAAAACATTATAAACATCAATTTTTATTAGCAAAGAGATATACATTACGAGTTTAGATGTGTGTGTGTGGTCAATTTTCATGGGTTCAAAGCTTATTGCGGATAGATTTGGTAAAAAAAAAAAAAACTAACATATGGTGTTCTAAATTACTCGGTGCCTTCAATCATATGTTGTAAATGTATTTACACATATATATGAAGTAAATAATCAAATAATTTAAATTTTTTAACTTTCATCCCACCGATCTAAAATTAGTTAAAAGTTTTCCTATTTAAGTCTTTCCAAGTTACATAATCATTTATGAACGTCCGTCCATCATTCCGCTTAGAATGTATATGTACTTCTCCTCATAAGAGTCATGAGACAGACCGCTAAATTGATAAGTGATGGTGTTTGCATATCAGATTTGAAAATAAACGAGAAAT
>KK351067.1:1084321-1102545 GCA_000671755.1 Glossina brevipalpis | reverse complement strand
TAAAAATGTTGAAGATGTCATTCATCCTTATATACAAAAACAAGCAAGAAAATTATGATTGGGCGTAGCCGAATCTCTTATGCCCACCAGCTTTAACTTTAAAAAGAGGGAAAAAACTCCACTTTATTAGGCGGGCGTGGCAGATTTTTTCTATTTTTCTAATATACCGTGGAAATTTTTATTTTGCAGTCTATAAGCACCGAGCAAAACAGCCCAAAAACAGACATGTATTCAACTTATTTTATACTGTAGGCGTGGCCTGCGATCGATTTGATCCATTTTCAGTCAACCATGTATGAGAAAGAACTTCCACTGTTTCTGCCAAATTTGAAGCTGATCTCTTTATTTTTGTGACCAGTAAAATGTTTACCATACGGAGACGGACGGACGGACATGCTTAAATCAATTCTAATTTGATGCTGATCAAGTGGGGTCTCCAAAGTTTCCTTCTGGGAGTAACAAATCAATTGATAAAATGAAATATACTCCTCACCTTTGGTGGTGGGGTATGAAAAAAAAAAATCTTATCTGCACTGTTTACGAATGACTCCGCTCGCGAGTTCTTATTAAATCTAATAACCTAAAAAAGCATATAATACCTTTAATGTTCTTTCCGTTATGAACGCTATTTAAAGCGTTATGCAGTGAAATGACAAGACATAGACTTTTTTATCATATCAAGAACTATTTGTACTCATTTCAAGAATATTATAAAACCATAAGAACACACACATAACTTGTGGTAAATGGTTTGCGGTAAAATCAACCAAATTGCAGATTTTTCATGGTTACGTATCCTTAGAGTGATATTCTAAGCAAATTTTTCTTGCCTCTACGAACGGAGAGAATCCATTAGTTTTATCATTTTGTATGATTCATATCAAATGCGATAATGAGTTTTATTTTTTGTCTAAATATTTGTCTCTTGATTTCAAGAAAGAATAACAAAATGTATGCGAGAGAAAGAGCATAGAATTTGTTAAAAAAAAAAAGAAGAATAAACAAGAATGGGCCTAATAAAGATTTAAGAAAAGGTACAAGCTTATCACTAAAAAAAAGTGATTAACACATCATCAAGCATTCCTTGCAATTGGTGGCATCAAACGGAATCCAAAAATAACTCTATTACCATGCAGTTTCCTCTTGCAGAATGTGTTGACTTATAATATCCTAGGTAAACTCTAAGTACTCAAATAATCGACTAAAACGTGCTTTTTTCTTATATATAGGTAGATACGATACGATGGGCTATTGGTATGAAAAAAAATTCCATCTCAGTTTAGTATTAAATTTTTTCACTTTAATTTTTTTGAAAAATTATACGAATATATTCAGGTTTAAATAAACCTTCGTCAGTTTGCTTTTATGGTACAACCATTTAAAATAAGCTTTAACTAGGAAATTAAGCACAATTAAGGAGATTTCTTACGGTAGCTTGTGTATGTCAAGTGGAACGCACGGATACGAACATCATGATCTATCATAAACATGTAACGTATGGGTCTTAGATAAAAGCAAAATATAAACTGAATATATCTACATATATGTACGTATACACATATAAGGTAATGCACACGTATATATCCATTTATATGCTTATGTTGATGTGAATATATAAAAGTTTGCAGATAACTAAGTATTAAGGTAAGTAAGACGAAATTTAGCACACATGGGTTTGACTGACTATTTATACTCATATATGGGTTTAGATAATGTTTGCCAACACAGTGTTTGAAATTTCTCTCTCTCTCTCTCTCTCTCTCTCTCTCTCTCTCTCTCGCCCACTCTTTCTGTCTGTCTCTCGCCCTCTCTTTCTGTCTGTCTGTCTCTATCTCTCTCTCTCTTTCGCTCTGTCTCTCTCTCTCTCTCTCTCTCTCTCTCTGTTTCTCTTTTCTATATCTATTTGCTTGTGTAGCTGTGTGTGTGTGTGTGTGTATACACGTCTTTATGCTTATATCTTTTGATAGGTTTATTTACAAGCAAATGCTTCGTTTTCGAGAAAGACATCTAATGACGGATAGAACCTATGAACACAAACCTACACTTAAACAACTAAGTATTTATATAAAAAAAAAAATAAAAAAAAATGTGTAATACTTTGCATTGCATTATCAGCATCAGCATCAACATCAACATCATCCTTTTAAACATCAGTTACAATTTGCACTACAGTTGCTTGTGAAAATGTTGTCTGTTTCCTGTATTTCACTATGGAGGCCTGTCAAGTTTTATAAATATTTGAGGTAATTTTTCTTTTTTTTTCTTTTCTTGGCATGTATAGTAGCGGCAACAACAACAAACACAAACACAGCACGTACAATACACATAAGAATTATTACTACTACTATTAGAGGAGAAAGAGAGAGAGAGAGAGAGACAGATGTGCTGTATATATCCCTTGAAGCAGTTGATCATACTCAAGGTTATCTTAAGTATTGGTATGCAAGACACATTTAAATGCTTACTTACACATATATTTCTTAAGCTTCTTTTTGTTATACAAATACATGTGCAACTTTTATATCATATAACGAACAGTAGTTGAGTACACAAACTAAGGAATAAAATAACAATACTTGGCGCGTATATCTTTAGATCTTAAATACTTAGCGATTGCTCATATGTTAGGTTTGTCCATACGTTTGCCAAACGTTCGAATATGTAAAGTAATGATAAGATATAAGAATAGTTGAGACGTACAACTTTGTATTCAACACTCAAGTTTGTCTATCCATTTGCCTTACATTATTCTTTTAGCGATTTTCTTAAAGCCACACGATTCTTGGCTAGCGTAAGAGTTTGTGTAAAAACATCCGATAGTAAGTCTATCGCTCGATTGATATTTTAAAGCTTCCAACAATTCTAAGAGGAATTAAAAACGTTCCATACCCCTCGAAGCTTATAACAACAATTGTTTTGATTAGTTCTTTTGAGAATTTTCTACAAAAAATCTACTTTAGTTTGCAATTTGGAAATTTCTCGCTTATTTGGGTCATTTTAATATAATTTCGCGAGTAACTTATGATATCTAGCAGAAATAAAACTTCAATTTAGGAAAAAATGGTTATTAATAAAAAACAAAAAAAAAAAAAAAACTAATAATAAAAATAAAGAAAAAAAAATCTTCATTGTTCTAAGTCAAACCATTGTCAAACCCAAAAATGAAAGAAAAATTATGATATTTCTATACATTGGGTTTGCAATAAAGATATCTCGGTACAAACAAACAAATATGATGAAAATCATCTAAAAAGATAAAAACATTGATTACTAGAGATTCAAAAGGAATTTCATTAAATGATTACCTGCAGGTAAGCAAAAAAAAAAACAGGTTTCTACATCAAAAGCATAAAAATATTGTTAAAGACAGAGTTTGCAGAAGACAAAACAAACAACGGACTGACTAATAAAAGCCTTTCAATAAATAGACTAAATTGAAGGTATTAAAAATACGAAACGTTGGAATTTTTGTTACACTCCACGACACCAATTTCTCTTTGACTTCTATCTGTACCTAAATCTTCAAATATTTCAACATGGAAAACATTTCAAGCAATAAGAACTGTAAAGAAGTATTTTAAACAGGTTTGGAATAATATTTTTCAGAAAACAAAGGCAAAAAGAGGTATATGGAGAATCGCCCGGTAAAATTTATAGAACTTAAGATAGATTGAATTGATTAATTAGAGGGAATCATCAATGAAATCTTGATATTCTTCTCCTTTTGTTTATAGGCCGGAAGCATTATTTCTCTGTAATAAAATTTATCAACTATTGGGAAAGAGAAATAGAGAAACATGAATAATGCTCTTCTTCGAATTCATTAAATGAAAACGCTTCAACTTTCATTTAAGACCAGTAATCAGTAAAAAAACAAAATTTCTCTTTCTCTTTCTCTCTCTCTTTCTCCCGTTCTCTTTCCCTATCTATCTATCTGTCTATTTGTCAATCCATGTTTCCCACTCACTCTATTTTTTCTCTCTCTCTCTACCTCTCTCTATCCCCCTCCCTCTGCCCTACTCTCACTATATATTTCTCCCTCTCTCTCCCTCTTTATCCAGCGCTATCACTCTTTCGGTCTCCCTTTATCGCCCTCTTTCTTCCGCGCTCACTCTCTCTGTCTCTTTATTTCTCCCTTTCTCTCTCTTTCTCCCGCATCTCTTCTTCTCCCTCTCTCTCTCTATATCTTCCCCCCTCCCCCTCTCTCCCTGTATCTCTCTCTCTCTCTCTTTCTCTGTATCTCCCTCTCGCTCTCTCTCTCTCTCTGTATCTATCTCTTTCTCGCCATCTTTCCCTCTATATATCTCTCTCTCCCTCTCTTTCTCTTCCTCTCTATCTAACTATTCCTCTCCCTCTTTATCACCTTCACTTTTCGTCCCTCTCTCTGTCTCTCTCTCTCTCTCTCTCTCTCTCTCTCTCTCTCTCTCTCTATGTTACACAGGTTTGGATCAATTTTATAAAAAAATATGGCAAGAGTACAACGGAGAAAAGGCTAAAGGAAGGGCAAGAGATAGAGAAATAATGAAAATATCTCGAAATTCCTTCTTTGCTAACCTATTATTATTTGTTTAAGATGGCGGGTTTTCAAAATAAGCCACTAAAAGAGTATATTTTTCTTATTGCTTCAGCTGCCGAAATCCCTATGCACACATACAAATAAACATCTACCCGAAAGCCTACAGACAGTTGCAAAAAAAAAAATTTATTCTACTTACTCATGAAAGAATAATTTCTTTCTGCTTATAACAATGAATAATAAAAAAGAAAAAAGGGAAAAAAGGAAAAAGAGTGTAAAAGGTTCAGCTTCCAATTTTGGTAGTTGCTATGCACTGCTAACATATATGTAAGTGTAAGTAGGAAAATAGGAAGAAAAAAAAATTAAGCTTATGTAATAACAGCCCCCTTTGATCATCATTATCATCTTCATCATCGTCACCATCATCATCCTTATCATCATCATTATATATTTTCGTATAAGCATGAGCTAAATATGAACATAGGCTAACAGTATATCTACCTATTCTACAGAAATTCTAAATTTATTGCAGACACGTCCTTGTCATAAGTTATGCAAAATGATACACACGACAGATGCAAATAACAGGTACGGGTGTAAATTATAACTATGGATGGATATGTAAGTTGAGTGACTTTAACAAAATTTAAGTTACAATTTTACATGTGACACAATTTCACCTTGACTAACTTATTAACAAAGTTAACCACAGACACAAACACACACACATACATACATATATGCAACACAATTTATAGAAACATGTGCGTACATACAAAACGATATCTCTCCTAAACTACTTAGTAACAAGTTCAAGTAATTCCATTATGAGACTTGTTATAAACGATTGGTTTTTGTATCTATGCTTTTACACGTCACTAGTTTCACTAACCAAAATTTCATTCTCTTCGTTTAACATGCATTTACATGTATTGACCTAACTTCATTATACTGTTGCCGCTATTGCGTAACAAACAGTTCATCAGTACTATTATATATAAACCAATGCATAGTGATTGCTTCTTGAAATTACTCTAAATAGACAATTAAATGTTACAACCGACAACCACAACACATAAGCGTATGCAGGAATGGATCTCGCATAACCTCTTTATATTGATAGAGACTTTAGTTCATAATTTAGTTAATTATTAATAATGACTTTTCATTTAGTTTGAATAGAACGGAATAGAAGATAGTGTAACACGCAAGAAACAAGGTCAACAAAATTCTTCGCCAAGACACATAGAAATAATTTATACAATTTGGTTAGAAATCAAAAGTCAACAACAAGAAATTGTTAATGAATATTTATAGTCAAGACAAGCAAACTCTGATTAACTTTTGTTGATCAAATTGTTAAAGAACTTTTTTGAGTGTTTATCAACAATAACTGAAATATCGAACAGCAGGTCAAGAGTAGAGAGATTTCAAAATAAATTTTACAAAACTAATTCATGAATCATAATAAACTTGCTTCACTTTTTCGAAACTTTCTGACCAACGAACTATTAACTTTCCTTCGCATCCATCATATCAAGCAAACGATTTAACTTGATATTCGTAATGGTCGGCGAAAGCCGTAAACAAAAATTCTTTACAGTGTACCAATGGCATCGAGATACCGTAGAAGTTAAACCTTGTCATCCCGTCAAAATTTCATTGACTTTCTCGCAGCATTTTTTAGGCCGAAGTCTTCCTTGAAAAGCTTGCCTTTACGTGGGAAGAAAGTAAAATTTTTGGCCTTTTATCACTAAAATAAATAAGGAATTATATTGGTTGAGAGGGTAAGATATTGGATGGTAGGTCTGGCCCTGAATTATATTTTTGTTGATTTTCAAGATTCATAACCATAAAACTTTACTTTGCTAATTAATTTACTTTAGTCTGTACT
Source organism: Glossina brevipalpis (assembly GCA_000671755.1). Classification (NCBI taxonomy): domain Eukaryota; kingdom Metazoa; phylum Arthropoda; class Insecta; order Diptera; family Glossinidae; genus Glossina; species Glossina brevipalpis. The sequence continues at coordinate 1,096,135 of KK351067.1, read as the reverse complement.
GCTACTTCGGAAGCATTCAGGATTCGATTGAAATCCTGCATCTATTTTGACTTTGCTATGTCATGTAAAGCTTGGCACCCACCTAAATACTATTTAATTAATTAAATTGTAAAATTTGCTTCGTGACGTCGGTTCAATGAGACATCTGACATTTGAGGATTAAAATCGTTTCTCATTTAGATGTACAACTATATTCAATTTACACTAGTGTAGGTATTTTCAATGAAGTACAATGAAGTAAGTGAAGTATGCTCTAGTAAGTTAATATAATAATAATATAAAAAATAGGGGAACTTTAAAGTGTTTGAAGTGAAATCAGCGGAATTGAAATCGCTAGTGATTAACAATTCCAATCACGCAAACGTAAAGTATCCAAAGAATATCACTCTACTTTTGGTTTGAACTCTCAACGCTGGTAGAAATCGCACCCGCAATAAAAGTTCTTCTTTGGCGGAGTTCCGAAGCGAATAGTGTCACTACGGAGTCCCTCAAGATAATTAACACGGGAGTTGGCCCGATTGGGGCATCCTCTAAAATCTTCGGTGCGGAGTGAGACCATGTTCACGAGATTCACGGGATATTCACGAAATGCACCGAGATAGAAGTTCTTCTTTTTTAGAGTTCTGAAGCGAATAGATTCATTCTGTTTTCTCTCAAGATAATCAATTATGGAGCTGCTGCGATAGAGTTATCCTCTAAAATATTCTGCGCGTAGTTCGATCATATTCGCGGGATACATCATTAGTAAGATCTCAAGAAATATAAATTTCTTTAGAGACCCTCTTTAAGAAACTCCTGGTCACTGCATCATAAGAAGAGCCTTCATTTCTTACGGAACAGAAGAGCGTATCTAATACATCTCCATAATAAATACTCAACAGATCATCAGTCGTCTGCTTAAAGTCTGACATTTGCATGAGTAGTGTTCATCGGAAAAATTAAAATAAAATATTCGTATTTTATGACCATTCATAGAAAGTTTAAAACGGCCTGAGATTATCTTCATCATCAGAAAAAACTAAAAATTTTATTAATAATTTACGACCTTCAGTATATATTAGTTATTAAATTAATAATCGAACTTAATTAAGATCACTTCACTGTGTGCGAACTGATACTAACTGCAAACTAACAAAAAACTTTACGATAAATTATCTGGAAATATCCACAGTATTTCGAAACAGCTCCAATGATTCTTTAATTTTTTCTTTTATTTGTGAAACAATATCTTGACGCAAAAGAAAACATGTCGTAACATGTACTCACTGACGAAATTAAGCCTTTAACATCCTAAAAAATAATAAAATATCAACAGCAACAACAACAACAACAGTAACAATAACAAAATACCTATAACAATAATGATAATAGACAACTTATGTCTAAAAAGCATAAATATTGAGTTCAAGTGCTTGACTCACACAAAAAAAAAAAACAAGAGAGCAGCAAAAACAAAAGAGAGAAAATATTTTGTAGAAGAAATAATTGGTAATGTTAGTTGTTATTGTTTTCATTTTCTTATGTCTTCAATACACTTGATTGCAAGTGTCATAGAAAATATTAAAAACAAAGCACACAACCACATACATGCACACACAATCACACAAGCTAGCAAATGTTATTAAGGCAAAGTATTTAATAATAAACTAAAAAGAGATTTCTTTTATGTAAAAGATTTGCTTGCAGTTTTTAAAACAATAAAATTACAAGCAGAACAACGCATATGTTGTTCGAAATTTTAATTTATTATGTAAATTTTATCTACTCAAGCTCATATTAAAGCGATAAAGATGATTTTAAAAGAATGTAAATAAATAAATATTATAAATATTTTGTTTTTGTTTAGGAGAAAAAGAAAAAAAAGAAAAACAAAAAATAAATAGGAAAAAATCAGAAAAAAAATTGTATTTGAGTTGTATTGAACACATTGTGTTGTTCTGTTTGTTACAAAATTCAACAAAGAAAAAATTTTATTTATGTTTACTTATTAAACATATGAATGACCCCTGTAGCGAATGAGTACAAAGCATTACGAAATAATTGAATTGTTTAACTTGTAAGGAAACGATTAGGTCCTTTACCAAAATCTTAGTTAATCGGTCTAGTAAAACATATTGACCTTTTCAAACCGGTTCTTACCGTTACTCAGCATCATTTATACATTCTTCTCATACATAACCATTAATGCTTAGCTTGAAGTATTATTAGGTATAAATACACGCATGCATTTCGGAACGTAAGTACTTGGGGTAGTGCCGGAATGTAGTTGAAGTCTTTCCGGTAAGTACTTGGGGTTTTGCCGGTAAGTACTTGGGGTCTTGCCAATAAGCACTTGGGATCGTGCCGGGAAGTACTTGGGGTCTTGCTGATGTAAGTACTCGGGGTCTTGCCGGTAAGTACTTGGGGTCTTGCCGGTAAGTACTTGGGGTCTTCCCAACAAGCACTTGGGATCGTGCCGGAAGTACTTGGGGTCTTGCCGATGTAAGTACTCGGGGTCTTGCCAATGTAAGTACTTGGGATCTTGCCAGTAAGCACTTGGGATCGTGCCGGGTAGTAATTGGGGTCTTGCCGATATAAGTACTTGGAGTCGTGCCGGTGTGAGTACTTAAGGTCTTGCCGGTGTAAGTACTCAGGGTCTTGCCGATGTAAGTACTTGGTGTCTTGCCGGTGTAAGTACTTGGGGTGCAGCGATGTTGGTAACAGCCATAAAAGTGCTACACAACGTAGAAATTTTTTACTTCTGTTACGAGATAGCCTGAGAGGTAAGTCACGAAACATTCGGTTTTCTTCACCAAATGAATGTAAGGATATGGGAATGGGTGGCTCAGTTTAGCCGCTCTCCCTAATGTCTGTAGGATTAAGGGATTGAGTGGCTCAGCTTAGCCGCTATGCCTGAATGACTAGAAAGACTGCAGGATTAAGGGATTGAGCTGCTCAGCTTAGCTGCTGATCTCTAATAAATGAATAACGGACGGAGAAGGGCACTGCTGGCTTGGCTTAGCAACTGTCTCCGAAGAACTCTTTGGGTAGATCGGTTTGCCATTTATTGGGAAACAGAAGAAAAGATTTAGTGATATACCGATATTACTATCAATTGCTTTCTGGATCAAGTGAAAAGTAAATCATTGTACTAGTAGTCCTTATTGTATAAAAATTAGAACTAAGATTTTACCGTTTGCCATTCCGTAGAACCAATGAAAGGAAAAACAAAAGCTCCAGATATTTATTTAATAAATTTTCTTGGAAACGAATTTTCTGGAAAACCCTGAGTCATAGCCGGGCTAAGAAGGCCCTGTTACAAACTTTATATTACTAAGACTAGCTATAGTGAAAAGAAGATCCGTTACAAACTTTATATGCATAACTATAGTGAATATATTTTCTTAACGTTTTATCATAAAATAGCGCTCACTCCAACTACACTCTGCGAACGTTTATCTTAATTCTAATCATTTTCATCATTATGTGATACAAATGATGCTCTCTATTTATCGCGATTCTAATGCAATGTTCGTAAAGAACGTTTATTAACTGCAAACTCATGTCTCGTTTTCATAGTTTAACATTTATTACGGCGTATGATGTAGTCAACGGCTCTATCTTGTCATACAAATGCTATGAATTTTAACTTCATTGAGTTGAAAATGGAATTAACTGCTAAATAACTTTCGTTCAATGAGTTTCTATTATTTTTAAAGAGAATTAACTCAATCATTGCTTGCAAATATCGAGTGTTTCAACATTTTAGTAATACAATTTCAAAAAGAACCAGCAACGAGTTCGTGCGGTGGCACATATATATATATATATAGAGAGAGAGAGCAATGAAAGAGTTGTACATTGAACAAGACTTGAAAGTTTCATGTTACATATGAGCACATGCGAGTCATTTTATCAATTTTTTCGTACGCAATTAACAGCTTGAAGTACACAAATCCGCAATATCTCTCAAAACATTGAAAGCTGTATAGCAATTAAATTCAAAAAAAAAAAAAAATTTTAATGAATTTAAACTGACCCTAGAAGCTTGGATGGTACTTCTACTACAGTAGCAGGTGAACATATAATTCATTATACGCTACATGACTTATGATAAGATTCTGCAGTTGTATACAACATGGATTACCTCTGTGCTAAACTATACTGCCAGTAGTTAGCAACCCTAAGTAGTTTTATGAATATTTAAGCACTTTAAGGACCAAAGTCGCGCCCTCGTTTTGGTCCACACTGTCCCTTCATATCTTCTTTAGGTATTATCAGGTTTACTGCCTTAAGCAGTAAATTATAAGATAAGGATTGTTGTATTGTTTGTTTGTTGATTGTTGCTATCACCAATAATTCGCAAGTAAGTTTAATATTACTAAAGGGAAACTCTGCTGAAAGTAGTTAAGAGTGTGGCAACGCCAAACTGTAGAGAAAAACCAAGATGGCAGCGAACAAAAATATTCTCTTCCTTTCTGATTTCTGACTAGCGACAAGAATGGTCGCGCTTAGCAAATTTATCCGTAGACATCCGTTTTTGTGGTGGTCTTGAGGGGCCGACTCTCATTTCACTTTGATTAAATTATCTGACACTAACAGGAGGTCATCTGATATTGAAGACTTAAATTGTATTTAGTTTAAAAATATCCAAATAAAATTATATTTGAATACTAACTAAAAGCGGTGGTTTAATTTTAGATGGGATTAGGTAAAAGTTAGATAGAACTCCTGGATCCGACGAGCCGAAACAAGAACCAGTATTAGACAACACATTAATATTTCCGAATAGTAAATTTAATGGTCGTTACAGCACATGAAATCTATGGATGTGTGACGTTTAGTTAAGCTTTCACAAAAAAAGCTCCAGATCGCTTCGGTTAAGAAGAAACTATTTTGCAAGCACATACATAAAAAGATGAATTTGTAGCTATTCCCTGTATGCATAGTAAGTTTCGAAACATAACATAACATGCAACAGAAAATACTTTCATTAAAAATGTATGTAATGCGGTTAAAGGCGTACTCCCCACTATGCCTTTCAAAATATTTGAAAAGTTAAATATATTCCTATGATTTACAATACAATACAATTACACAATCGAATATATAACGTTATGTAAATTTATATTTTATTTATTGTGACAGACGACATCACTGTAAACGCATCATCATCAACTTAACTTGCAACAGTTAGACATTTCTTCAAGCTGTTTTTTAAGTTTGATATGCTGTCCAATCGTTCTTGTTTTCATTTACTATTTGTTTCCATTTCCATAACTCACTGTTTCACATTTTAATACATGACACCATCACATTCAAACATCATAAACTAGATGGAATACAATTTCCTTTTTAAGTTGTTTCCCTACTTTTTTTTGTTTTTTGTTTTTTTATTTTTGTTATAGTTCCTACCCCTGACCGCCTTACGTTCTCTTACCCAAGGTCTGAGTAAACTTTTTCTCTTTTCTCTTTTCTCTTTTTTACTTTTTTCCCATCATGTCTCGCGTAAAAAGCGAGATATTAAATGAACTTTATTTTCTCTAATTTCATTAATAAGAATAAAAAAATAAAAAATAAAAAAAAAAAATTGAAATAAAAGTTTTTTTTTTCCCGTTGTCCATTTACGACATTTGAAATTTATATGTATGTATACGTAACGAAGGTGGCATGACTATGTACGTTTACCTATACATATGAAGTCATTATTGATGAATGCAATACATTTTGTTTCATCTGAGAATTTAGGTCATACTCTAATATGATTTTATAGTTTAATTAAATGCCACTAATCCAAGCCTCGCGCACACATTACGTGTATAGGCGCGCGCGCTAATTAAATACGAGTAATAAATGTATCGTAAGGAATTTCACAGTTAAATATGTGCAAATTTAATGGATTACTCTAATTAAGATTTCGCAGATTACGATATGCTTGTATTCCTCTGGGGCATTTTCGCAAAACCACATACATTTTGTTATTAAATTTTTTGTTCACCCAAGAGATTTGAACGGAAAATTCATTTAAAATTAATTTATTACCAGTAATACCCAACTCAACAGTAAGCGGCATAATAATAATGTTTTGTTTCTTAAGCGCAATTCCATTGATAGATCGATAATAGATAGATAGAAGATAGATAGAAATGTGGGCAACAAAAAGACTATCTTATCGTTCTATCCATGTCGGTTCATCTGTCTGTCTGTCTGTCTGTCTAATATCTCTGCATGCATTATACAAACAGTGTAATCCCAAGCTTGATACTATCAACATATAACTGCAAAGTTTTGACCCAAAGGACAAAAATACTTTTGAAAATGGATTAGATCGGATCGGATTTTTACGATCATTCCAATTTCTAAGCAAAAAGTCGTCATATGACAACAAATAAGAAAATTATATTCGGCTGTAATAAATCTCTTATACCCACCATTTTGATCTTAAAAGAAAGAAAAAAAATTAATTTGATTAAGTGGGCGTGGCAGATTTTGTTCTATTTTTATAGAATACCATTGAAATTTTTATCTTGCAGTCTATGAGCACTAAGCAAAACAGCCGGAAAACTGAGGTGTTTTTAGCTTGTTTTATAATGTAGGCGTGGCCCATTGATTTGGCCCATTTTCAATAGCAACATATATGAAAGAACTTCCAAAATTCCTGTTAAATTTGAAGCTCATATCTCCATTCTCCATATCTCCGCCACGATAAAGTTTACCATAGATATTACACAGATAAACAGACAGACAAATGGACGACCCGTCGGCTACATGCGAATCCGAATTCGAATTTCTTAATGATCACGAATGTATACCCTTTCTATAGTTTCTGAAGCATTTTGCTTAATATTAAGTTTGCAAAAAAAAAACCATTAAATATTGATGTTCTATTTTATCAAGTGGGCGTGGTCGATCTCCTTTGCATTTTGGTACTGATACTAGAGGATAGCTAGCACGACAAATGTGGAAATTGTTATAGATCTAGTTTGTGAGTAGTTATTGCTTTAGAAAACAATGGTGTTCCCTGTCTACGTTGTATTGTGGGCGTGTCCTTTACTCGGCAACATAAATGTGAAAGAACTTCTAATGTTTCTGCCTAATTTGAAGCCGTTATCTTGTTTTCTGCGATCAGGAGAATGTTTACCACAGGCAATATACAGACGGACAGACGGACAGACAGATCGATTCTAAATTTGACCTTGAGTAAGTATATGCCTATTTTGTGTGATCTGTGAAGTTTTCTTCCGAACATTACAAACAAAATGACCTACCTTGGATGGTGGGCGTCTTTTAATATTTTTCGAGAAGAGTTTGGCGGGAAATATTATTTTAGGGTATTAACTTAATGTCGAAAAATTTTGGATGGGTTGCTGCCACTTTTTCAAACTTTTCCCAACTAAACGTTTTTTTTTAAAAAAAAACTAATTTATTTATGAGAGTAAGATCTAATTTTTACGGTTTTCTAATGAAAATTCGACAACAATAAAAAATCTTATTTTAATATATAAAGCTATGGTAGTAAGCTTGGACTACATAGATATATTTTTTGGACTCTCCCCGGTATAGAATTATTCCCGAAAAATAAAGTATGATTTTTGTTATTTTATAACGCAAAAATCTATTTGTTTCATCTTAAATACAGTTTTTCATGCCAATTTTATTCAAAAATGATTTCATGATTGGGATTTTTAAAAAGAAAAATTCGCTAAAAATGACCACTAATTATTGGTCACTTTTCCAACCTCAATCAGCGCTTATTTCATCAATAACACAAACAATGTTGGCTTAAAGGTCAGGGAGTGTTTTGTGGTCTACTAGTGTAAACTGTTTTAAAATAACCGCAAAGAAAAAGTTCAATGGGCTTATACCGCATTATATTGATGATGATGATGATCTGTACACATTGGCTTGGTTCCTACTGATTACATGGTCGTTGAACTCTTCTTTCAATAAGTTGGCTGTGTGACAAACGACATGACATGTTGCAACATTTTGTTGAAACCACAAATGCGTTCAAACTGAAAAATAGTCTAACTTATGCCAACAGAACAAAAAATCATGTTTCTATAGTACACTTTAGGGAAGGTAACTGCGTTGTTATTTTCCTGTGAAATGTTAATATTTTTTTTTTTTTTTTTGCAATTTTGAACGTGTTTCAAAGAACAGTATGTAATTTTTCTTTACTTCAAATGCAACAATTTTGCTTATCAACGAAACGATTTAATCAACAATTACGCTGCTAAACGATGAAAATGATTTTTTCGTAGCATGACTTTTCGCAGCATTCAAGTTGCCTTCACGTTTCAATCCATCATACGTTGTGCAAATTTAAAAGTTTTCATAATGATTTTCAAAAACAATAGTGAAAGTAGATATGAGTTTTGGTGGAGTTCGAAGAAAATAAAAACACGGCTATATGAAGCTTGGAGACACGCGACCCTAACTTGTTAAATATTTTATTTAAGATCGATTGTTTTGATATAGTCTCACATGATCCCTTTACGTTAAACTGTGTCTTACAAGATTCAAACTGTATGTTAAACATAAATAAACATCAATATAATTTCTTTGTTCACCTATCCAGTTGACGAACTGGTTTTCATTAAAGGCGGACGACAAAATTAAACGGTAATCGGTAAAAGTAAAGTTCAAAGAAAGATGTTCAAGTATCGTTAGAGCCGCAAGTACATGATGGTGTTGCTCGCAATTGCGGTACTTTGAACGATACTTACCCGCATATTACGGATTTGTCGGATAGTGAAAATAGTTTGGCGTTACTAGAGGTATGAAAATGAAAGCAAATCGAAAATGAAATTTCGCCCTATGTTTCGCACTATGTTAGCGGCTCAAAATGTTGCCGAGAAATGTTACACTTGGGTATTAATATTTTGATTATCATATTGCATTTCACACGTGGTAAAAAAACTAAAGTTCCCGTGCTTAGCGCCCTATTGACACTTAAAGCTTTAGCTTGTTCTTTTATGAAAATTGATTGTACTGGGAATGTTTCACACATTCGCAACTATTCTGTCGAATTCAATTCTGTCGCAGAAAGGATAGCCGTCGCCGTCGCCAGCCGTGCTAGTTTCGTTGTTCATATAAAACAAAAAATTATTCTTTTTTAAGTAAGTTCACGTGAGGCATTAGACTGACAGACGCAAAAATATGCTTAGATCGGTTTCGGAAATGTTTCTGATTCGATTGGTATAAGAAAAGATAGGTTTTTCTTAAGTCTTTCTGGTCAATGGGCGCATGCGCACAAACCTAATATAATATTATTACAAGCGGGATATGTAATAATGAATACGCTTCGATCGGTTCAGGAAAAGATTCTGATTTGATTGGTATAAGAAAAGATACGTTACTCTTAAATCCTTCTGGTCAATGGGCGCATGCGCACAAACCTAATATAATATTGCTACAAGCGATGCATGTATTAAATAATATCTTTAAGTCACTTCAGGAAACGATTCTGAATCGGTTGTTATAAGAAAAGATACGTTTCTCTTAAGACTTGGACGCATGCGCACAAACCTAACACAATGTTGTTACACGCGATGCATGTAATAATGAATTGGTGTTCTCTTTTTATTTCAAACTAAGATTTTATAAATTCATTGCACATGAATCCATGCACATTGTGCGGTTGGGTACTATCATCTACATCCATCAAACCTATTGCTGTAACATAGAACTTATATATTGCAATACTTTCTTTCTTAATATCTTCTTATCATATGTGAAACTCGATGATTAGGTAATATGATCCACACAGATATGTTTCCCAGATATCTAGAAGTCTCCATTATATTACGAGATATTTGCATATTGATGGCCTTGTTTATTTTGTTAGACAAGCAACTGTCAAGATTGTGTATGAAGATTGTACTGTAGTTTGTTATGAACTAGAATGATTTTCCTTAACCGGTATCGCATATTTCCTTAATCGCTATCATATATTTTTAATAAGAGATATAGTGGCTTCGTAATCAATTTATTCAAAAAAAAAAAAAAACAAAATTAAGTAATAGATTCCGCTATGACCTTTTGTTAGTTTTGATTATAAGCAACTTTTCCTTTTATTGACCTAATTTTGATTAATTAAATGAAAACCTTAGTTTAAAGAGAAGATAATAGATTTTCAAATATATTATCAACAGCAAAACTTCTTTGAAAATTGCACAAAATAATGTTTAATTTATCATGTCCTGAAAGGCAATTAATAAAAATGTCTTTAGTAAATCAAGGGTACTTAGTATCAATTACGTTACAATTCATTATATCGTTCTCCTTAAATCGATAAGTATATGGTGAGCTTGTGTTGTGTAAGTCTCTATAAACGTTTCTACTTAATTATGTATATTTTTTCATCTAATCATTCGTATGTTCTTATGATTTTGTCACAACACATAAAAGTCATCTCTGCTTTTAATAAGAAAAATATTAAACTTTGATAGAAACCTTCAATCCTACTTATTATTCCCATAATAGTGACATTGTTACAGTTAAAGATCAATTATTATTGAAACAATTGTACGATTATAAATGTTTTGCTTCCAACTATTTCATTGGAGCGGAAAAAAAACTTGTTTTCCATTGAAAAAGAATTAAATAACAAAAGGATTCTATATAAAGAAAATATTGCTTCGTTACTACTTAAAACTTTTTCTTCTATTGCGAAACAACACAGCGTAGTGAACATGCGATACATTTCCGAAGAGATCAAAATAATACTTGAAACTTAAACGCTTTTTCTTTATAAATTGTTACAAACTAAGCGAAAGGAAAATTGTTTACTATTTAGTTCCATATAAGACAAAAACAAATCAAAACATTTTAGTTCGGCAAAGTCGGCTTTTCAATACCCTACAGCACTTTGCTTAATGCAATTCTTTACTTACTTTCTTAAGAAAATATCAGAAATTATATCTCATTTCCATTCAAAGGCATGCTTTTCATGTGAATTCTTATAACACAAGGTGCCTCAAGCGTGAAATAAGGTGATCTAAATTGAGCAAATATAAATTTTTTTGCTCAAAAATCTTCTTATTCTTTAACTATTTCTATCATAAAGTACTAAAAATTAGAGTTCGATGCCATATAAAGACATACTTTTCGTTTGGAAACCTTTCGTCTAATGAAGTTGAAGCAATAGACTTACATGATCCAAATTTGATGCACTTTGATTTTATTTCAAGATGCTGTTATAAACCAATTTTGATTATGAAATATTAAAGATCAGGCCTTTTTATCATATAAAGATTTACTTTTCATGAGAAGCCTTATTTGGTGTACGGTCCAAAAAATAGATCTACCTGGTCCAAATTCGGTGCAATTCGTTTTTATCTCAAATTGCCGTTACAAACCGAATTTCATCATGAAATATTAAAGATCAGACCTTTCTGTTATGTAAAGATTTACTTTACATGAGAAGTCTTATTTGGTGTACAGTCCAAAAAGTAGATCTATCTGGTCCAAATTCGGTGCAATTCGTTTTTATCTCAAATTGCCGCTACAAACCGAATTTCATCACGAAATATTAAACTTCAGATTTTTTTATCATATAAAGATTTACTTTTCATGAGAAGCCTTATTTGGTGTACGGTCCAAAAAATAGATCTACCTGGTCCAAATTCGGTGCAATTCGTTTTTATCTCAAATTGCCGCTACAAACCGAATTTCATCACGAAATATTAAACTTCAGATCTTTTTATCATATAAAGATTTACTTTTCATGAGAAGCCTTATTTGGTGTACGGTCCAAAAAATAGATCTACCTGGTCCAAATTCGGTGCAATTCGTTTTTATCTCAAATTGCCGCTACAAACCGAATTTAAT
>KK351067.1:995275-1016313 GCA_000671755.1 Glossina brevipalpis | reverse complement strand
TAGCTAAGTATTAGTGATAGCAAAGTAATAGTATACATGTTAAGAAAATGTTTTGACATCCAATTAAATTGTTTATAAGGAGAAGTCAAATCATTATCTGAAATAAGAAGTACTGGTCGAAATCCATAGAAGGACGCAATTACTTGAAGACTTCGTTCTATGACTTTTGATTCAAACGACCGGATAATCGATGAGTTCAGCCCACCGTAAGAATTCTCACCCTACAGTTCACAAATTTTTTTCAACCGTTTTTTTTTTTCCTTTTTAATAGTACAAAACTATTTTTTCAAATATTTCATTAATTTTTAGATCAATATAATTTTTGAACGAGCAAAGTATTGGAAAATTATCTTCACGAAAAATATGAGCTGAAATGCCGCCTTTTAAGCATATGTTCGTATGAGACAATCAGGTGCTTGTTTCCAGATATAAAGGCATCAACATCAATTAGTGGCAAAAAAGGCGAAGACTTTCTGTACAGCCTAATATATAAAAACCGTAATCGTGATGAAGGTCGCATGTTTTTTAAATATTTTATATTAAATTTTTTATATTAAATATATTTGTCGTTGGATGGCTGGGCTTATATTAAGAAACGCTTTACATGGCTTATTCAGCTAACGTATTGTCATACGATGTGCGAGCACTGTTACCATTAAAATTTTCAGATATAATACAAACCAATGCTTTTATAGCATATCAAGCTTACAACGCTGTCATATGTTGATGGAACAAACTTTCTTTAATTTGCAAAGTTATTAAATAACAAGTAAGAACATTATACTCGGACAAGGCCGGCTATTAAATACTCTGCATCACTTTTGTTAATGGAATTCTTCATTTACTTTCATAAATTATACTTTGTTTCCATGTTAAGGCATGAGAAGGTGGCCTAAGGCATGAACTGACATTCTACAAATTTAATTTATTTCTTTTTTCTGTCAAAGATCTTATTTTTCAACTATTTCTGCCATAAAATATTAAAAATTGGATTCCATTGCCTTATTCCAAAATCTTATTTTTTATGGGAACCCTTAAATTTGGTAGAGTGCAAAAAATATACCTACCTGGTCCGTATTTAATGCAGTCCATTTTTATATCAAGTTTCTATTACAGGCCGCTTTCCATTGTGGAACATTAAAGATAAAACATTTTTGTCGTACAAAGGCTTACTGTTTAAGAAAATCCTTATATGTGTAAGGGTACAAAAAATAGATCTATTTGGTCCATATTTAAATCGATTAACTTTTATCTAAAGTCACTATTAAGGACTTATTTGCATTATAAAATATTACAAATTAAAATTTTTTTCCCATATAAAGACTTATTTTTCACAAGAACGAGTATATGGGAAGTGGTTTGAAAACTGGTGTTACCAGATCCAAATTTTTCACTTTTATTTTATACGACAAAATATTGGTCTGCTAATTTTTGTCGAAAAAGTTTATAAATTGCAATTTCTTTCATATTAAGTCTTTTTCAAATAGAGCTTTATATGGAGAGTGGTCGTAAATTTGATCTAATCAAGTCCTTAGATCAAAAGACACCAGTACACCAAATTTCGTCAAAATGTCTCAAAAATTGCGATCTATAGGGTGAACACAATAATACATAGACAAACATTTGGCGGACAGACGGACAGGCAACCATAAACTGATTCAGAAAATGATTCTGAATTGATCGGTATAATAAAAACAGGTCTGTCTTAAGCACTTCGGGGTGTTACATACATCCGCTCAAACTTATAATACCCTATGCCACAAGTCATGTAGGATACAAAAATGAATAAAAATAAAGTAAGTATAACCATTAGTAAATTCGATATAAACCAGAAGTAGCTTTTCTCTTATTTTAACAATGAATCATAAATTATTAAAATCATGCAGACCTGAACACATTCAAGGATTATTCATCATTTCTCAAAGCCAAAGTTTTATACTTCGTTGGTACGTATAACTATTTATTTACCTTCCTTAACGTTAAAAGTAAAAAAAAAATCAATTTCTCTTCCAACAGGAAAATTTGCATTCAGGTATTTTTATACCTTACACTACTTGCGGTAGAGTGCACATTGAGTTTGTACGGATATATGTAACATCCAGAAAGGCCACGTATATTATACAGATCAATTAAGAATGATTTTCAGAATCGAAATAAGTTTGTTTTTTTACGTGTCTGTCTGATGTCTGTCCTTATATTCTTGTGTTCAATGTACAGATTCAAGCAATTCTTGAGATATTTCAATATTTTTTATGCTGATAACGAACTAAATTGATCCAATCAGACCATTTTTGTGATCACTCCTCACATAAGGCCCAATTTTAAAAAATTCTAACAACATCTGTAGAAAGTAATACAGTATTTTGATATATAAAATAAATGTGATAAATTTGTGTCGCATGGGACCGCATTTTGAATCAGTTCCTATATAAAATGAAGATTTATATGGTAAGAGGATCTATTTTGTAATATTTCACGATTAAAATTGGTCCTTAAGATTACTTTTAGATGAAAGTTAACTGCGCCGAATTTGGATTATGTAGGTCTATTTATTGAACTCCACCTCATATAGGGTTTCTCATGAAATGTAAGCCTTTGTATGTCAAAACGGTCCAATTTTTAATACTCCACGATGGTAAATTGGTTCCTATTAGTAATTTAACATAAAAATTAACTGCACCGAATTTGGATCATGTAAGTCTATTTTTTGAACTATATTCTAATATATTTGTATTTTTTCATGTTTTATCACGAAAGTAAACAAAGGATCGTATTAGACAAGATGGTGTATGGTATTTAATGATCGACCTTACTTAACTATGATGTTTTGACTTGTTTTTTCGTGACTTTATAAGCACAAAATGGTTTTGCGAAACTTTAAACAACAACAGTATCTATTCAAGTTATATACAATTTCAGAATTTTTTTGCAAACATATTTGTGTTCACAAATATATTAAATTACCACAAAGTTGTTTGCAATTGTTCTTGTTGGATAAAATTACAAGAAAATTTTTCAAATTATTGCTGAGGCATTTTAAGACAACAATTTTAAATGTTACGATTGAAAGCACCTCCTAGGAACAGCAAACAACAAACATCATTATACAAATACAACAGTAAGTAAACGTATATAAGTGTATTTACATAGATTATGGAAAAAATAGTGGCTTTTTTTGATCCCAAATTATATTTTAAAAGAACTTCATTATATCAAATATCTGCCATTTTTAATCAACAATATTTCGTTATATTTTTGTGGTGAAACCATTATGTTATCACCGTAGGATTTCTGGGGTATTTAGATAAAATACTAGATAAATACTAAATGGTAGTCAGGCGTAAAGTTCGGGCTATAAAGCAGATGCATTTAAATTTCCCAACCAAGCTCAGTCAATTTGCTTCGAGTCATTAAAGACATGTGTGGCCGTCCATTGTTACAACGAAACAGAACTCCCTTTCGGTTGACCAGTTCTGATCGCTCTTTCTAGATTGCTTCGTTCAAACGGTCGAATAGTGCACAATACGGGACCCAACTGATAGTTTCAGCATTGAAGTTACAGCAGCTTATAAGAGATAAATGCCTTTCATTCCCACCCCCTTCGTTTGTATGAAACGTCGCCAACCTTTCATCATGATCGCTGGCATTTGATGTTCTCTTATTTTACCCATTTTCAATCGCCTAAACTTTTTAATAGACTGCTTGAAAATGCAAGTGAATAAAGCAATATATATTAGGGTTTTTCGAATATTTTATACCCACCCCCTTTATCTTAAAAAACAAACTGCATTTTAACAGGTGGGCGTGGTAGATTTTTTCTATTTTTATGGAATACTACGGAAATTTTTATTGTATAGTCTACGGGTAGTAAGCAAAACACCCACAAAATAGAGATGTCTTGGGCTTATTTTATACTGCATGCGTGACCTGTAATCAATTTGGTCCACTTCCAAAGTTTAACCAATAGTTAGAAGTTTTTTGATGAAAATAGTTCATTGACTTCTTTCTCTTCTTCCATTTTTTTTCAAAGCTGCCGGCAGAAATTTTTTGTACAAATAAGTTCGCACCGGCGGATATTTATTTGTACAAAAAAGTTCGCGCCGGCGGAAATTTATTTGTACAAATAAGTCCCTACCAGAGGAAATCTATGTGTAAAAATAAATATAAATAAATTTCTACCGGCGGAAACTTATTTGTGGCGCTATTATTTCTTCCTACCCTTTCAAAGTGCAACATACAAACTGCCCAATACTTAACACCCTCTGGTCCGTTCGCCGCAGATATAATTTGAATAAAAATTAGAATTTATTATTTTTGATCAAGTTTGTAAAAATTTCAAGAATTCTTAGGGTCGTAAAATTTCCTACTGATCAGGTATATACACACTTTAAGAGAAAAACTTCATAACGTAGCGTTACGAATGAAATTTGTTTGCTAAATATTTCTATTGGAAAGCAACATCTCTTAAATTCCTTAACAATACCTTCTTCGTGATATACAATAAGAAACTCGTTATTATTAGTATATATATATGTATATATAAACGTAAGAAACACTTGACAATTGATTGGTTTAAGTGGCACTTTCAACTGCATTGTCTCTTAGCTATAATTTTGAATTCTCTGAAACAAAACCCTCATCAACATCATTATCTATATATCTACGAGTTGCAACTCATTGAACGGAAAACCACTTAACCCATCACTTTGCTGACACTTTGATAGATGCTTACCATATTCATCAGGTAGAGGGGTATAAAGGGGCATAAAAACAGAAAGAAAATCATTGATGATGAAACCTACTAAAATGGTAAATTATTCTTTTTCTTATGTTAAGTTTTATCTCCAGAACTTAACTTAATAATTTATTGACAATAAAAGAAAAGAAAAGATAAAAGCGAACAAATGTTCAAATGAAAGACGTGCTACGCCAGAACATTAACGACACTTAATAGAGAAAAAAAAAAGAAAAAAAAGTGCTTGTATTGTGAATTGACTAAAGTTCTCCTAAAAACAATGTAAATTAGCTCATTAACACTTGTTTTATGAGTTATTTTGCCAGTTTCGCAAAAATAAACAAAAAATAAAAGCCATTAACGGCAAACGATAAAATATTACTAAAACGAATATTGAATCAATAAATTATGATAATTTTTTCCAGAAGCAGAAGAATGCTATTAGCTGTTTAACACAATATAGTTTAACTTCTAGTTATATTGATACGAACGCTTAACGGGTACTTGCATAAGAGCATCTCTCCTATGGTCAGTCAGTCAGTGTTTTCAACGAGCAAAGAGTACTTTTCATTGACGATATCATCGTGATCTAGACACTGTTAGCTGCCGAGATCTCTCAATCAAATATGATACATTTTGTTAAAGTTAAATTTCTCGATGGATACTCAATGCATACTTCCGTACAAACTAAGTTGTCCCGACAAAAGCTGAGTACTGCCGAGAAAAAACTGTCGAAGCGTTGTAAAAAATTAAAATTTCTTTTACGGAAAATTTTCTTTCCCTAATATCACCTGTTCTAGTTAGGCTACCGGGATCATCCCAGGAGTCCACTAGTTTTTCCCTACCACCAATAAGAAAAGATCTGTTTTAGTTCACTTTGCATTCTGGTATATTTTTTTAGAAAGAAACTCCCGAATTATAACAATTCTAACCTTAAATAGTATCCACGTTTCCGGTAATATCCCTCATTTCTGTCTCATTGAACTCCCTGGTTGGTTCTTTGGGTCTATTTTATCTATCCTATACCAAGGGTGGCTAGAAATTAGAAAAATGGAAGCGGATGTCGTCTTCCACCTTAGTTTAAGTCGGCCGATTAGCGTTGCCAGTCGGTCAAAATCTTATTCGAAATCGGTTCAGCTGATCTCCTCATTCCGACTTACTTATAATGGTTATGATTTCCCGTCTCAGAACAATAAACTTACTCATATGTCTTAACCTACTATTATAAGGTAGGACCGTATCGGCCAAAACTAGTACTCGACTTTGGTCCTCACAGCATATTTCCAAATATATACACAGACCATAATAGCTTACCAACATTTTCCACTATATGATTGAGATGTAGTGAATATAAATACACAAAATTTTATCGAAAACTATGGGGAATTTTTACTTTTTTCATTGAACGTGTTGAACAACTTTAAATACTCTATGTACTTTATGTCTCTTAGTTTAAAGTACATAGTCCATGATAGATTCTACAGTAACAAATCGATAAATAAATAATGCAACTGATAGATATCATCTCTAAGAAAAACTTCATATTAATTTTAAAAACGGCCAATCATTAAGCGAAAATTTGTCAAAAATTCACGTAACTTCGAGCACTTGCTTCACTGGTTTTGATAACACTAGACTTGTTCTTATTTTTTTTTCGAGATAATTGAAAGTGGAAAGTGCGAACTTGATGATCTGGTTAAACATTACTTTTTGCTGGAAAAAATTGATGTCGGAACTCGGTATTGACATGAAAAGTTTT
This sequence comes from Glossina brevipalpis, assembly GCA_000671755.1. NCBI lineage: Eukaryota > Metazoa > Arthropoda > Insecta > Diptera > Glossinidae > Glossina > Glossina brevipalpis. The sequence continues at coordinate 1,009,819 of KK351067.1, read as the reverse complement.
ATGATAACTCTTCCCCATCGAAAACAAAAATATATCGGCGATTTCTCGATTTCAACTGAGCTCGTCCGCATACTGATGATGTTGAATTCAGTGAACGCTCAAAAGAGGTGATTGCACACAAATCCATGTACGGACCAAACTTGTATGCTCGTTTTGGCCCATATTTACGTTATCGTACCTTTTACTCTATGGTAGGTTTAAGCACTGTGCTGTAAGTTACTTAGATTAACTTATCCTTTATTCATTCATAGTTTTAGTTTAGGAGTCATATTGAACTTAGAATATCATAGCCGTAAGCTTATGACTGTATTATTAAGCGGTAATTATCATATTCGAAGTAGCAACAGCTGATTTCGAATGTGGACTATGGCGATTGGCATTACGGATCTGTTGAGGGTTAAGTAAAGAGAAAGAAGAACAGGACTTCCCCTTACCTTTCTGCGAACAATTGTCAATTGAATAGATAGATTTTGTCTGAATAGATCCTTTCAGGGATAAATCACAGGAACAGAATGGCAATAGATTCCGAAAATGAAATAGGGGGACCATGCGAACAGACATTAAAGAATTAATAAACTGTTAATAAATTGAATTAGATTAATAAAATAATCGGGTTAAGTTCTTTTCCTTAGGGGAACGCTCATGTAATATAATAAATAAGGATTGCTAGTGTATACCTATAAAAAAAGTATTGTTAAATAAAAATTACTTTAGAAGCAGAATTCGGTACGTAAAGAAAGTATTTTTATTTTGAAAATTAGTTCAATCTCATTGTTCGATGGATAAGACCGACGCGTCTACCCAAGACTCTTAGAAAGAAGAAAACCAATGAATTATTCTGAAGATGAAAATTCATTCCTTATAACCGTTAGAAAAATCTTGAAAATTATGAAAAGTGAAGTTGTGCAAGGAATAACAAAACATCAGGGTTTTCCAAATTGTTCCCGCTTTTATGCACAATGCAGCAAATACACCGTACCAAAAGTCGATGGCTAGAATATCAAAATTGCATAAAGTGAAATTCAAATTACGGTCTTATATATCATATTCTTCAGATCGTCTACATACAAACGATCATTATCTGTTTGCAAATCTTAAAAGGATGCTCTAGGCAAGAAGATATGGATCAATTAATGAAATGCTTAAGGAAAGTGAAGCATATTTTGAGACCTTACTTAACACATCGTTCTATTTACAAAAATCATCGAAACCTTAGAAAACCTCTGGACTAATTGGACTCTGGCCTGGAGGCTAAGTCGATGAATAAACTGAATTTTTATTCACTGATATCTTTTTATTTAAAAATCGCTTTTTTAAGCAAATTTTATGATTTAAATTTTATGTGATTCAAATTTTATCATAAAGTTATCATTGCTGTGTGTTTAAAAAACCAAATGAACTCACAAGCAATTAGCCCTTTGAGTTTAGCATGTAATAGGTTCACAAAGCAAATAATGGGTTGGCAACTAAGCAACTGTCGATTTCACTTATACATGTCTCTCGCTCCCATTTTTATGATATCCGTAAATGTTACAATCTTCTTCTTCTTATATATATCAGCTGTCATCCTTATCTAGCTTTACAAGTTCATTGCGTAGATATTTTCTTAAGTTTTTCTTTTAAACTCAACATTAATATGGAGTCCAAGCGCGAACATTTCCGTCATATTTTGCTTTATTATTTTCGTAAAGGAAAAAACGCAATGCAAGCCGCCAAAAAATTACTTGATGTTTATGGCGATGAAGCCCTTAAAGAAAGGCAATGCCGAAATTGGTTTGAAAAATTCCGTTCTGGAGATTTTTCTCGTAAAGATGACCAACGTTCAGGTCGACCAGTTGAGCTTAATGAAATAAAAACCATTATCGAAGCGGATCATCATGTAACTACACGGGAGATTGCAGAGAAGTTAAATGTATGATATGCAGCCATTGAGAAGCTTTTAAAACGTGTCGGTCTCGTTAAGAAGCTGGATATTTGGGTTCCGCACGATTTGAAAAAAATTCATTTGACAAAGCGCATGAGCGCTTGCGAATTATTGCTTAAACGGATTGAATTCGATCCGTTTTTGAAACGAATCATTACTGGAGACGAAAAGTGGATTGTGCACAAGAATGTCAGTCGAAAACGATCTTGATGCATGTCTAATGAGTCATCTCAAATTGCTTCAAAGGCACATATCCAATAAAAGAAGATATTGCTGTCAATTTGTTGGGATTGGAAAGCTCCGGTTTATTTTGAGTTGCTTCCAAGGAACCAAACCATTAATTCGAAGGCCTACTGTCGGCATTTGGACAAATTGAATGCAACGGTCAACGAAAAGCGACCAGAATTAGTCAATCGTAGAGGTGTCATTTTTCAACAAGACAATGCTAGGGCGAACACTACTTTCGCCACTCGGCGAAAATTGATGGATCTTGTTTGGGAATTGATGGTACACCCACCATATAGTCCTGATCTTGCGCCATCGAATTACCACTTATTTCGGTGCCTGGGCAACTTCCTTTGTGGTAAAACTTTCAACGCTGAGGACGCTGTAAAATTTCACTTAACTCAGTTTTTGGCCGAAAAGGATCAGACTTTCTACGAGCATTTCAATTTTCAAATTGTCCAAAAAATGGGAAAAGGTTATCGAACAAAATGGAAAATACATTATAGATTAAACTTCTCATTCCAAGTAAAAAAAAAAAAACCTTTTATTTTATTGAAGAAGTCGTCAATTACTTAGTTGCCAACCCAATATTTCTGAAAAATTCGTTTTTGTTTCTTTTTTTTATCCTTTTTTGCCCTCGATAAAGCACAAGAAACATATAATTGACAAGGGATCGAAAGCTCTTTACTGAGACCGAAACCAGAACAAGTCATAAGTCATACACAATTTTAGTCAAAACCTGGCAAATAAATATTTTGCCACAAGGCAACTTTTCAACTTTTATTATCGTTATATACACATACAAATGCTTTTGAATTTATTATATGTAGTGAACATTAAACCACAATTGTGCTTATAAACAGTTTACTTTATGGTCGAAAAAGTTTCTCGCAATAAGACAACTTTTTATACGAAAAAGTTTTTGACGAACCTCTAAATTGCAAAACAGTTTGTAATTGTGTGCATACGTGCATGAGTACATACATATATGTAGCTATAAAAACTATAGAATTTTTGCTATTAAAAACAATAGAGATGATGCACTGATTTGTGTATGGCTATGACTTTTAATTAAAAACTCTTCTTAATAGCATTTTATTCTGTCAAGTTAGACTTTCAAAGTTATATGAAATATGAATGAAAATCTTGAATGAAAGTCTTGTATGAATATATCTTCTTAAAAAATCTTTTAGTTAAAAGTCTTGTCATTTAACAAGTAATTATTTTTATCATACCCCTGCTAACGAGTTTATTTCGTGGGTCTATAAATGAAACCAACTTTTTTTTTGTCCAAAGTCTTAATAGTTCTAAGTTCGCATAACTTACTTCTAATATATTATACTTAGCATTCAGAGCAGCAGAGTAAGTATAACTTACCGGTTTTAATTAACTTAAAGTTGACATTGTTTTGGGATTTAAAAGCCTCGTTTAAACTAATGTGTCCATAATCCTTAAGTACACCCGTATAAGACGCCATACTAGTTGATAATGCGGGGTTAAGGGAACCACTATGTGGTCCCCTCCACCCAAACAAATTACGACTTTTTGGACCACTTGAAAATTTTCCCAAGAAATCTAAATAGAAAAATCAAAACCAAATTTCACATTAGTTTTTAGAAATTAATTAAAATTGAAAAGAAAAGTTTGCAAAAACAAAAACAAACAAATAACAAATCAATCAAAAACAGAAACAGAACAACAGAACAACAGAAATCCAATCAAAACAAGTAAAAATAAAAATAAAAATTTTTATGCTTTTTAAAGTTAACTTTTGTTTCTTGTTTTTTGTTTTCAATTTTTTTTTTTTTTTTGCAAAATTAAGAGTTGATAAATTGTTTTTGTTTCCAGTTATTTTGAAAATGCGCTTAAATCTTCTCATTTATACTGCTATGCGACATTCATTGATATAAAATGACATTTAAGTAACGTCCTTTCCTATTATTCATCACTTATTTTTCTTTTTTTTTTATATATCTCATGAAAATTTAAGTACTTAAAGCTTTAGGCGGCAATGGATACGCGTTCTGATTTACAAATGTATAAAAATATTTTTGTGATTATTCCCAATATCATATACTGGCAGTATAAAGGAGATCTTGTCATTCGTTATTAACGCTTTCATTGGGATGCAATACAAAAAAAAACGCACACACATATTTAACATAATAACAACAACAACAATTTTAAAATTTAATCCTAAAACTTTTAGAAAAAATTTTTAAAAGGTTAGCTGCATTCCATTCCAACATTACTCGTGGTTATGCCACACAAATGTTTCCACTGTGGGATTCATTTGCTAGTCATTTTACTTTGACAAGCTGTCACTAACTGTAACTAATAATACGATTAGAATGTAAAAATTATGAATTTGTTGGGGGCACCTGTCACCTTTCTGGGGCACACTGCCACTACCGCCGCCACCTTCAGCACCAGCGCCGCCACCGCTGCCTGTACTAGCTGCTCCTCCCGCCCCCAATGAAACGGAACGTTCTGAACGGGGTTCATCATAGTGGTCTGTGCTTTTCGAACGCATCATCAAAGCTCTATCCTCGCGTGGTGAACGAGCGAATAAACCGCCTTTCGTAGTTTTGCTATTCTTTTTCGATACCGGATCATAAACTCCAGCGTAATTACTTAAAGGCGGTGAATTACTTCCACCCGAAGCGGTATCGGTAGACGCGGATAAAGGTGACTTAGGTTGTAACTTATAGACCGGTTCTCCCGCATCAAAGAACACATCGAAATTTCTTTGTCTTAGATTCTCCGTATTAAATATAGGATTCTCTACATGCAATTGCAGATCCTCACGCAGTCTATGTGATTCTCTTGGCTCTGATGAAACGGAGCGACCGAGTTTGCCAAGGGGAATATGAAGTTTAGGTTTTAATAGTAATTTTGGGGATCGAGAAGATGATTTTTCAGGAGGTAAGTCCATAGGTGACATAGGGCGACCCCAACCGGGGCCTAAACGTGGTTGTGTAGGATCAATTGGCGCTAAATCTAACAGTATGCTAGGGCTTCTTTCTCTTTTCGCGGATCCCGCCGCATAATCACCACCACCACTTGCCGTCTCTTCCTCATCATATATGGCATCCAAAGTGGTGGGGGAGCGTAAAAGTGTACTTCCACTACTTATAGCCGTGCCACGCTCTAAAGTAGGACGTCGGGAACCAGAACTTATATTCGTACCTTGTTGCTGTTGCTGTTGCTGCTGCTGTTGTTCTTGTTGTTGCTGTGCCGAACGCATTTTTAAATCATTATACATCGGTGCTTTAGGAGACAGGCTAGGTGAACGTTGAAAAGCCTCAGTTTGTAGTTTGGAGGGTAATTGTGGAGTTCTTGGAACAGAAGGCGCTCTCTGCAAAGATGTAAGGGAAACACGATTTGCACTCGGTAAAGGAGAAGGACGTGGCGACAAGCTACTAAGATTTATCTCACTGTTAAACGGTACAGTTACCGATTCCGGTACGATAAAGCTTGACGTTAAAACTGGATCTTTATATATAACACTAGGAATTGTTGCTGACAAAGGTGATTGCAATCCAATAGACTTAGGTTGACTTCTTATAGGTATGTAAATAGGTACTTTAGGTTCACGCAGACAATCAAGTGTTGGTCGTGGAGCGATGCGTGGTATAGAGGCACCGTATGTCATCAAGATGAGTTCTTCAGCTGGAAATATTACATACATTCCTGGTCGCCCCCATGTGACATGGCGACTCTCTAACAACCGAAAATTTTATACACACTACGATAATTGTCCTTTTTTTTTTTGTTTTTCTTTGGATGATTCTTTTAATTTAAATTTTAACTACAACTATGTCTTTTTTCAGTAATATCTTAGACAAAAAAAAAAAAAAAAAAAAAATTTAATATTAAAAATTTAAGAAAACAAAAAAAAACAAAATCTCTTAAAGAAAACTAAAATTTTTTTTCTTAAGGAAATTTTAAGAGAAACTTATGCAAGAGCTCAACCTACTTTGTTTAGTTCAAAATATCGAATGTAAAAAAAAAAAAAAAGAAAAAATCACAAATTCGTTTAAGAAGCCTCTCGTACTATCCGACTTCTTCGCCGTAGCTGACAATATCGTCTATTATATTAGATGGTGTCATTTAGAGCGTTGCATGCTGCTCCTGCTATTACTTCAAATACAGTATCCTTTGTCTGGAAAGAAAAGACAGAAAAGAAGAATGACACTCAGAGTAAACAAATTAAATTTACGACTTTTAATAAATTTCTCTATATGAATATACGGTTGACACACAACAATATGGTGGTTACTGTTGTACATGCAACCATAAAAAAAATGTACTTTTTTCTTTTTTTTTTTATATATATTTTTTGTGCATGTTTTGCGAGCATTGCTAACAGTAAGTACTTGGTTAAATGCAACTTTCTAGTTGAGAACACAACACGGTGAAAGCTAAAGTTATTTGTGTAAGAGCATGTGCTGTGAGATATTTTTCAATGTCATGGAAAAATTTACTTTCAAAAAAATAATACAAAAAAAGTGTAAAATATATAAAGTACTTCATTGAATGAGTAACACTTTCGAGATGCCGGGACATTACATCAAAATCATTATAATGGTAATGATTTCGTTTAATGACCGAGTGTTTTAGCACTTACTTACTAATTCTCATAAATAAGCAAAAAGTTTTGATCGATGTTTTTAACACAGATTGCGTTAAATTACCAACTAACTCTCGTATATTTGTCTACGGATATGATAAGCATATGTTATCGTAAAAGTCGTAGCAAATTTCAAAATTATTGTCGTTCTGTCTATATATCAAATCTTAAATGTTTAATAAAAAGAAATGAAGCTTGATATACATTATGTGGCCGATAATAATTCTTGTATTCAATTTCAAAACTGACTCCACCCTCTATAATAGCCAAGGACTAAAAAAGACTATTCATTGAAATAAAATTATTATCATGAACAAATTAAAACCGATAGCATGCAACCGACATCGCAATTAAATTTTTAAATTTAATCTACAATCATACAAAAAAAATTTTCTTGTGGTATTTTTCAAACTCCTAAACATACGTATACATATCGAAATGAATGTCGTTTAAGACGAAATATCTACCTTGCTAGCACATTTATTGCCAAAAACGCCAGTTGCTCTTTAATCCTTATATTCTTAAGAATCCTTAAGTAATATTCTAATCTAACGATCAATATCTTTAATGGTTGGCAACAGCCGCGACAAGAGGTTGGCACAGCAGCACAAATCGTTGATATAACGAGAAATGGAATTCAATGAGGAACAAAACAAGTTTACACTTGTAAAAATTCGTTGCCATAAGACCCGCGATTTAGACTTTGAAAGTATAGCGGTGTCGAATTAGAATATTTAAATTGGAGACTTATGCACATTTTTTGCCTAGAACACGAATCGAAAGAAGGTCTATCAAATCACAATCCGACTCGTAACGTGCCCTCCTATCTCTCTCTATTCACGAAGTAAACTACTGCGCGGGATATAAAAAAATTCTCTATCATTAAATTATTAGTAAAAAGGTTTTTAAACCAATAATTCCCCATGGAATGGTGAAAGTAGTAGAAGTGTTTGCCGCTTCAAAGGTCTTACTTTGTTTAAGAAGCTCATATTTAAATGTCTGATTAATAATCCTAATTTTGTATGTCCAAAAAATATAGGCATTGAAAAAATAATTAATTTTGCACATGATAGAGACAGTCGAAATTAAAGGAAATAGGGACGCCAGCTCCTGGGAAACGACGGAAATGGGGCACACCAAACTGACATTCAAAAGTATTAAGGGAGTTCTGGAGTAAGAAAATATATAGTCGGATGGAATAAAGTTGATTATATTAATTATATTAGATGTTAATTATGTTAATTATAATAATTATATTTATTGTATTAAGTATATTGATTACATTGATTATATTAATTATGTTAAATATATTAATTATATTAATTATAGTATGTATGTTAATTATGTTAATTACATTAACTATATTAATTATATCAATTATATTAATTATAGTAATTATATTAATTATATCGATTATATTAATTATGTTAATTATATTGATTATATTAATTTTATTAATTATGTTAATTATATTAATTATAATAATTATATTAATTCTATTAATTATATTAAGTATATTAATTATATTAATTATATTAAGTATATTAATTATATTAATTATATTAAGTATATTAATTATATTAACAATATTCTTTAAAATTAGTGTCTGTAATTAATATAGCACTATTGAATCCTGCATCTTAAATCGCAATCTGAGAGCGCACATATAGATAAATCAACTTACAATTCCATAACAATTTCCAAGAAAATCTGCCATAAAGTGAAAGAAATGCGGTGATTTTAAGCAATTAACTGATTATTGAAAAGGGTTAAAACGAAGACCTCCTTACTTCTTAGTCTATTTAAATTTTGCGACTTCTTGTAACCGATGGAGTTTTGTCGATTAAATTTTTCTTTTCAATCCGATCTCTACTTTGCGATAGCGAACGAATAAAAAATTATTAATACTTGAAATATTTCATATTTATTTTTATAACCACCACCGACCGTGAGGAATATACTCATTTTGTCGTTTCGCTTGTAATGCCTAGAAGTAAACTTGGAAATTTAAGAATGTCCGTCTGTCCGTCTGCCCGTCTGCCCATCTATGTTATATCTCAGGAGAAACATTCTTTCACATACGTTACTATTGAAAATGGCAGAAATCGATTCCAGGTCACGGCTACACTATAAAATATGTCTTCTTTCTGGCTGTCTTGCTCCATACTTTTAGGCTGAAAAATAAAAATGTCCACGGTCTTCCATAAAAAAGTAGTAAAATCTGCCACGCCCCCCTATTAAGATGTGTGTTTTTTTTAGCTTTTTTTTTAAGATTAACGTAGCGGGTATAAAAAGTTGGACGCAACTGAATATAATTTTCTTACTTGTTAAATTTTTTTCCCTTTTTTAAGATAAAGATGTTGGATACAAAAGATTCGGTACATCCGAATATAATTTTTTTACTTGTTAAATATTAAATTTTAAATTCTTCAATTTACATTTGTCTCGTAATTATCCCTTATTAATAATGAAGTTCAAACGCTAATCAAATATTTAATTCGATCCTTTTTTTTAATTCTGGTTTTTTTCTATCACTTGTTTGTTAAATAACGCTAATCAATAATTAAATTGAGTCAATATTTTTAACACATATTTTTTTTTTTATAATATGCGTTGAATATATAATTAACATATGATATATAATCACTATAATATCACGGATAGCAATTGTCAATGCATACCCATGAGCCTTGTTATCAACGCTATAAAGCTGCCGCTGTCGTGAAGAAGTGATACGATAAAATAAATTATTAATGATGTGAAATAATAAATGAAAACTTGTTTTACTATGCAGGCATTCTCTCTTCAATACATAAATATATTTTGTAACGGTTCTCTGAATCATTGTAATATATTATATACAATCGAGCACGTTTAGTTCCACACAAATAACGCATGGAATATTAAATGAATGAAAAAGAAATAGAAAAAAATCCCTCTCTCTTCTCGCCGCCTACATTTTGTGTGTATAAGCAACCAACAACAAATAGTCATAATGAAATATTCATAAAATAAGAAGAGGGTGCAGAAGAGTTAGAACAAAAGAGGGGAATAATCACTGGAAAAAAGAGGGTATGTGCGAAGGTGCTTTATTGGCACAACAGCACACAAAAAAAACATAGGGGGATAATGCACCCACTTATAAAATAGAGATTATTTTGGTTTCTTTTTTTTGGTCATAGTTTGGCAGCTTGCCCAATTAAAAACGGAGAAAATTAGTATTGAGCACGTAAAAGATATGCAATCACTTAGAAACGAAAATTGAAATACCCTACAGTAACGCAAAATATTGTAAACCGGAGAGTGACTAGTTCTAGTTCTTCGATATGAAAAATTTTTAAAGATTTAAGATTTGAAAAGAGTAAAGAATAATTTTCTTTTTTCTGAATAAAAATATATGATAAAAATATGATAATTATATGAACACCTTTGACTAGTTCCAGTTCTCCGCTGTGAAACATTTTAAAAGAGTAATGAGTATAATGAATGTAAGCTGCGGAATAATTTTCTTATTTCTGAATAAAATATATGATAAAAATATGATAATTATATGAACACCTTTGACTAGTTCTAGTTCTGCGCTATGAAATGTTTTATGTAATAATGTAAGCTGTGGAAAAATTTTGTTTTTTCTGAATAAAATATATGATAAAAATATGATAATTATATGAACATCTTTGACTAGTTCTAGTTCTTCGCTATGAAAAGTTTTAAAAGAGTATAGAATGATGAATGTAAGCTGCGGAATAATTTTCTTAATTCTGAATAAAATATATGATAAAAATATGATAATTATATGAATATCTTCAGCCGAAGTAATGTTTGTTTACCAACCCCGCTATGTTTTAAGCTGAATTTCAACTGAATATTAAAGTTTCTGGTATTGTAAACTTGTCAAAAGATTTTCCAAACTTTATAGGTAGATTCAAGAGCATATATACTTAACCGACGTAATGGGCGAAAACAAAAATGATATAGAAAAATAAACAAATTCGCCAAAAGGCAGTACCATGAAGAAAGAAAGCATCCAAGATATAGAATTTGAGGTAAACGGATTGTCTAATAGACTGGCCAATAGACGCATGGACGGACAGACGAATGGATGCACAAAATTATGACCAATCGAACGTTTTGATCGAAGGAGTGTCGAATTAGCTTACGAACAATGCAAGGAAGATGTCTACTGCTGGATCGGCAAACAGGTGAATGGGCTCACAGTCAAACTGCACCAGAATATTCTAGGGATTGGTTTACAAATAAATGATGGCGAAATGGATAATCGGTTTGGCATAAATATGTCCTTATATGAAATTTTTAACTGTCACAAATAGAAGAACGAAATTAATATGCCACTATTTTTTGGTATCTGACATAAATTTGTGTTCTACGATGTGAATAATTGAAATAATTTTTGTTTTCATTTTCAACTATTGAATACGATAATTTGAGAGACAAATATACGAGTAAATTGTTATATATTTTATCTTATTTTACTTAATCGCAGTATCAATCATGACTGATTTATAATGAAATAATTAGAACTCATTGAAATGATCCCATAAAATAAATACTTTAATACGTTAACTATTCTTTTGAAATATCTTTGCAAAAATTAAAACTATATTTAGTATTTCAAAATTATTCGTGAACATGGTACGTGTTCACTAAAGTAAAGACAACAAGAACAAACTAGACATCATGACGTTGTTCCGTCACAAAGCAACATTAAGAATATTATGAACAAATGTCTCATTATACGTGAGTAAAATGTTTATGTTTTCTTGGTTAGTAAAACTTCTGATTGCTGATTGAATTATTTATGCAACAAGAACAAATGAGATTGACTTTTATTCTTTTCATGAAAAAGTCTACTTGTGTTACTAATTTCGATTACAAACTTTGTTTTAATTTTTCCGTAAACTTTCATAAATTAACTTAAACACTAAAAGTAAATTTAATACATTTTAATTGAAATATATTTTTAAGTTAATTGTGTATTTTCTTTCTTTGTTACTGGGTCATGCAATATTGCGATTGTGTTGTTATTACCGTTTTTGTTTTTTTTTTCTTTGTTTTTTTATGTCGTTTTAATTTCCTTGTTTTCATCGTTTTCAATGTTTTTTTTTTCTCTTTCTTTTCTTTTTTTGTTTATCGCATTTCGTCCGCAACGTAGGGAATTGTACCAGGATACACACATCAAATATTATTGTTACTTTACTTGGTTTCTTTTCTGTGATAAAATTTTCATGCATGTTTGCCATTAATAAATATTTCATGTGCCCATAAAAATGTTACATGAATGAAACAAGTGACATATATATATAAAGTAAATGAATGTAACCTTTGTGTACGCGTCTCAAAACGACTTTTAGACACCCAACAGTATGATTTACGATATAATTTATTACAGTGTTAGTTTAATATCGTAAACAAATAAATTTGAATTTCTTATTATTTTTTTTATCTGACTTAAACTGGGTTTGTTTGAATTTTCTCGAAGAGCTCCTTAAACTTATTTTTTTTTCATTAACTCTTCCAATAAGATTTATTCTCAATTATGTTCTAGATTAATGATGATTGTCGATATATCTATATGATTAACAGCTTTAAAGTTTTAGTTTGGTTTTTAAAATTGTTGTTATAAACCGTCAGAAGATTTTTTCCAAATTTTTTATACCCTTCAACAAGCAGAAAATATTCATATAAATTGTGCAGGACGAGAATTTCCTTAATATTTCCACACATTGAAATATTAATTCCTTATCTCTCTAGTCTGGTGCCTGGGACCCCTCGCCGGATCCATTTTCTAAAATTTCTAAAATATTATGTAAATTCCCATCCGAAATAAAAAACCGTTCGTTTCAACTACTCCGACTTCAAGATAGTTTTATTTAATATTTAACAACTATAATACAGAATATTATTCCAATATAATCCGTCCTTCAATCTAAGTTTGAGAAAATAATTCTACACGGACAATGCCTGGTCCCTTAGAGCCCTCGGACTTTCGAATGTTTGCGGACAAAAGAAATTCACGTGCGACCGTTCCCGTCGCCTGTGAGTAACCAAAAGGCAAGAAGATCTCCTTACATCCCTCCGTTTTGGTTTTAGTCCGCAGTCGGCATTGCCAACTCCTTTCACTTTTTACCGAGTTCCCCCCTCCCACTTGTAATTATCTTCATACTGTGAGTTACTGCTGATGGCAATAACCACATAATTCTCATTTCGTATAAAGCAAGAAATCTATGGAGGGAGGGTGTGGACCAAAACGAGGGTACGACTTTGGTCCTTACAAAATTCTCTTCGTCTCTTAACGCTTGCATCCGTCTGTCCGTATGTCCATAGGATTTTGACTACTTCTTTATTTTTGCTCCAATGTTCTCCAAATGGTTCTTAAAATTTTTTTCATTAACTCACTTAGACTTATTTTCAATTACATTCTAGATCGGTGGTCAATGCCTATATCTAATATAATTAGGAGCTTTAAAGTCTTAGTTTGGTTTTTAAAATTGTTGTTATATATTTTTTTTAACCTGTCAGAAAATTTTTTTTTCCCTATATCTATATATATATATATATTATGTATCCTATAATAGTCAGAAAATATTCATAAAAGATCTTTTTGTCTGTCCATACGTTCATAGGCAGTTGACTACTTTTTTATTCATCAATTTATAAATCTGCTACAAATACTCTCTTATATAAATTGTAGAAGTCAAGTTTATATCAAAAAAATTTATACAATATATAAATAAGTAGGTCAACCAATCCAATAAAAAATAGTCTCTAGATACAAATCTACATAAATTTCATGAAGCACTATTTTATCGAAATTTTATAAAATTTCTATACCCAAGCACACTCCTCTATACGTGCATAGATATTATAATGATAAGGAAGAAAAAAAAAGGGGCAAAGACGTACACGTTCTCACTATAAGCTGGGAATTGTATGTTCAATCGATAAATGTTATGCGTTTACAGTCATTCATTATAGCTCCAAATAATTCAAGTAAGGCCTAGCGCACTGGGAATTGAAACGGAGTATGCCGGCTTGTAAATCGCTTCTTATCATCTACTATCATATGCGGCAGCTAGAAATTGTCGATAAAATATTTATTTTTTTTTTTTTTTTTTGCAAGTTCTATGTATATATAACGAAAGTCATTTAAGTTCACTTAGGATGCATTAAAATAAATGATTGATATCAACATATTTAGCATAAATTATTCAAATATCTAAAGTAAAATATTCTCCTTCACTTTGTATACCAGCGCATGTCTATAATTATTTTTTAATTAAGCATTAAAGTCATTAATGTCGTAAAACATAGAATTATTACCAAACTACACGACACAATTAACAATTAACCACGTTTAGCCACAGATTTATTTTCCTGATCGTGAACGGAGTGACACGAGTTCTTAACTTTATTTCGAGTTAATTAGAAGCGGACACTAAATGCATAAATATTTTTACAAACGTGACTATATTTCCATATTATATACCTTTCCATCATATACCTTTCCATTATAGATATCTTTCATATTTGCTTCTACATAAATAAACAAAACCAGGCTTTTACAATTAGGTTTATAAAGTGCAAAATCATGTATAAAGAAGTTGATGAGTTCTGTGTTTTTTTATTTTTTAATATTCAGTGAAGAGAAAAAAAATTGCAACAGTTGTGAAAAAGGGAGAGAGAGAGAGAGAAAGCGAGCGAGAGAGAGAGTGAGAAAGCGAGAGAGAGAGAGAGAGAAAGC
>KK351067.1:971374-982555 GCA_000671755.1 Glossina brevipalpis | reverse complement strand
ATTGTTTGATCGATACTTTACGAGAAATCTACCAGTATAGCCATCTACCGAAAAAATAATGGATTTCTTTTTCCCCAAACTCATATATATGTCGATATAAATTGATATGTACAAATTAGAACACATAATCTGCTGTCAAATCATAACAAGAAACTTCATTTCAGATGTGCCCAATCTTTTAGACCCATCACCCTTTTCTTCAAAAAAGAGTTCGAAAAAAACTTACTTCCGATACTCTATAATAGGTGTGGCAAATTTTTTTTAATTTCTACGTAATACCGCGGGAATTTTTATTGTATAGTATACGAATAGTAAACAAAACACCGAAAAAGCAGAGATGTTTTTAGTTTATATTATAAAGTAGACGGTGTACTTTGACCGATTTGGCAAATTTCCAATATCATTTTGCAAGAGCTTGTAATGTTTCTGTCAAATTTGAAGACGATATCTTCATTTTTATGGCGAAAAGAATGTTTGCCATAGATACAGCAAAAACCGAAAGACGGACATGCTTAAATCGATTCTAAATTGAATACTGATCGAGTATATCTATACTTTAGAGAGTCTCTAAAGCTTCCTTATTGCTATATTCAACAAAACCATCCTACGGTGGTGGGTATAAAAATTATGTTGAAATTATGGTGAAATATATATATGCGATGTCTATTTATTCATATATCTCGTAAATCTATTTTGTCACATTTGTCAAATGATTTCTTGATTTATTATTTAACACGTTTGGTGTAGGTTTATTAAATTTGCCGTGATATAAGTAGCTATGACGTGAAATCTACTCACTTTTTATTATACCAATCGAGTGAGAATTATTTTCTGAATCGTTTTATGACCGTCTCTCCCTTTCCCTATCTTATGCTTTACAAATATTTTTGTATGCAGAAGGTCTTTCACTCTTTCGCTTTGCTAAGCCTTATGTTAAGAAAGGCAATATATTGGGTTATATAAGAAGTCTCCGTGATTTTTTTTTAGCACTAGATGGCGTTGATGCATATACATCAGGTAATGCTCAACTGATTGTCTCAAACAAATATGTGCCAAAATGGTGAAATTTCAGCTTACATTTTCTCCTAAAGATAATCTTCTAATTCTTTGCTCGTGTAAGAAATTATATTGATTTGAAAATGACGGAAATATCTGAAAAAATTCACTATTTGACGCTTCTTTACTATAAAAAGGATAACAACGATGCAAAAAGTTTTGAAAAATTTGCGAAGTCTAAGATGAGAACGCTGTGATAAAAACGCTGCAAAAACTTGTGAAAAATTAGTGAAGTGTACGGTGAAAATGCTATGATTGAACGAAGAACGACTTCGTTTCAGAAATTTTGATGCTAAAGCTGCACCTCACTCTGGTCGGCCAGTCATCGAAAAAGTCGACGAAATTTCGCAACTGGTGGAACAAGACCAGCATATAAATTGTCAGAAAATGGCGAAATCGTTACACATCAATCATCCGACAATTCGAAATAATTCTTAAAGGGAGCAGGCTCAAAAATTTACCAAAAAACCGCGGAGAAATAACATATCAGCCAATAGGAGGAAACATTAATGTTTCCTTTTAGTGCTTTTCGACAAAACTCGTTGAAAAAGTGTATTTTTGCATATGAAATTACTGTAGAAAATTCAGATAGACTGAAATATTATCTTGAACCCACTTCCACATAATCCTTCCCACAAAGAAAAGTGTTTATTTAGCAACATAATCTAGTTTGTACTATTTGATGATAAAAATTCGTTCAGAATAATAATTTTTTTTTTTAATTTGATTCACTTCAATTTATGATTCGACCATATAAAGGATGTCATAAATAGTAAATCTTTCTTTAGTAATCAATTTATCTAATTTTTCATATATGATGACAAAACTAGTATTGTACTGTACTTAATGAACATCCTTTTCCCACTGAAACATCGTAACTTATATTTCTTTCAAATGCTTACGTACGCACATCTCTTCGGTATTGCAATGACTGTATAGTTTGTTATGCCATTCAAGGGAATAAGATCTTAGAAACAAAGATTTGTATTTTGAATATGCAATAATAAACGATTTAAGAAATCATTATGATTCATGCGATTTAGCTGCAAGCAGATGTTTTATTATTTATATCGTCAGTAAATGGAATGAGTGAAGAGATACCATTATAAGTCATTTAATTCGCAATATATAGTATAATTATGAATAGTTCGTATGAAACGTATGAAATTAATCATCATTTTGAATGAATAATAAATCTTGCAAACAAAAAAAAAATTATCTTGAAAAACAACAAAAAATAAATAAATAAATAAAGGAAATGCAAAATTACGAAAAACCAAATACTTGTTCGACACACTTGACAAACACGCGAATATATTTCAAAATTTGGGTTAAGAAATTATAAAAGAAAATTGTGAAAAAATTTGCAAACGAAGAAAAATTTAAGAGCAAAAGCAAAAGAAAGGGAGAAAAAAGCATATGTTTTTACAAAGTCGCAAAAATATATACAAAAAGTTGTACGCGAGACAAAAGATATATGTGATGGCGGTGCCCAAAATGCAATTCAAGTGCACGGTCAAGGTGTAAATTAAATACAATGTTTTGTAATATACGAGACTAGGAAGTAAATCAGCGATAAACAAATAATGAAAAAAAAAAATAAAAAAATAAAAAATTTAGTTAGTTGTAGCAAATAATAAATAGAATAAAACTAGGCAAGCAATCAAGCGTGAAGCATGAAGAAGAGACATTTGCAAACGCATTAAGTGGGGAACTGTCATTAAACCATAATATCTAAAGCGCTTAATATAAACATAAATGTGTAAATAAATTATACATATATATGACGTATATATTATATAATTTGCAATGATTATGTTTTTGCGAATTTTATGATTTAGAAAAATATTATCTACGAAGAATTTAATTTTATTTTTATTTAGTGTAGATACAATTGTAATAAAATTGTTTGATTAATTTACGGTAGATTTATTTAAAAAATTCCAATTGATTTTTTATTAAGGACAATATAGTTCGAATATTTTAAAATGAAATAAATTTAATTTTGTGAAAATCAAATGAAAAATTTAATCTTCAAAATTTATAAAATTTTTAATTAAAATTTAGTTCATCTTGTTTATCTTGTGAATATAACTAATTGGAAGAGTGTCCCTAAAACATTTATTTTATATTTCATAAGACAATAATCTTTTTATACATTTACCATAATACCTCGGGGTCAACTACACATTTATGCTAAGTTTTAAATCGATGTTTTCGTATGTAATTTACAACAATTATTCAACATAGATATGCATTTCAGATCCTTAGTCGTATATACGAAAAGCAAACACTAAATAGATTCTTGTTATTTAGAGCCAGATGGTCAGATCTTTCGAATCATAATTTTTGATAGACCCGTTATGAAGATATTTTCATTACATCTACGATCTGTTTATTATACAGATGTATTCTTTAAAATGCCATATGAGACGTAGCCGAACAATCAAATCCAATGAGCTTAAAAGCAACTTTTTATATTGTAATTGGAAATTAAGGTCCTTAAGCGCCGCGCCTCTAGCAAGCCGGTGCAGGTGGGTTCAAATCTCATCTCAAAACTATAAGCAGCATAAGTTTCAACAATTCCCATTTTTTTCGTGCCATTCTCCAGTGAAGTAGAAGAAGTTAATTCAAATATTTTTTTAAGAAGAAAAGCGCACCTTTCTCTTGGTTAAAAATATAAATTTTTTATTCAAATACTTGCGCCAATCATACACTAGTCAATATATCTAAAGAATCCTACGTACTTCACTGCATACAGGAAAACAGATTAAAAATACTTTTAATTTTCTATTGAAAGCAAATTTGAGTTGCAAGTTGAGTTGAGTTGAGTTGAGTTGCCACCAAACCTCTTGAGTTAAAAATGTCTGTAGAGAATGACTGGCGGTGTTGCCATTTTTTAATTTTTCTCCGAAATAATCCGTCTTTTTTAATACTTAAATATACGGTTAATAATCTCTTAATTAGTGGTTAATTCTATCCCTCATTCCTAACTATTCACCAATTCTCATCCCCCCACCCCCTCCCCCCCCACGACCAAAAAAAAGAAAGTTCCTTTTTAGGTTATTATAGGGGCCTTTCCTTTACTGGTCATACATAAAATTTTCAAAATCAAATGAGATTCTAGAATACCTGGTTGCTGGAGTAAGTTTGAACTACAATTTATAGTTTAAAAGAAAATGTCTTGATTAAGCAGAAAGTTTTTTCAAATTTCTAATACCTAAGAGCATTTAATAATAATCATAAGAGCCCAAATAATTTCTTTAATTTTTTTTTTTTATTTACTTATGATATTCAGCTGCAATATAGTAACAACTGAACTGAGCAAACTCTTAAATTTAAATCTTATGCTAAACAATGGGATTTAAGTTTTAAAATTACAGAAAAAAAAGAACATAATCTATGTATAAACAAACAAGTAAATAAAAAAAGAAAAGAAAAAAGCATGTAGACTTCTGGCACAAAGGTACATTCGCAGGCAATACAATTCCCAGCTGGAAGTTAATCCCTAAACTAATGCGAACATGCAGCAGATTGGCAACCTTTAATAGTCAACTGTTTAAATTCAATAATACGATAAGATAATAAGATAATCTCGGAGTGCAATGTAAGCAAGGGACCCAAATTAAGGAGATTTAATTTGATAGAATTTACGATGTCTGATATTGGGATTAAATTCCAGATATCATCTAGGTTTTTGAGAAGGACTCTAAACGGATTTAAAATGTTCATAATTACAGCTACATTAGTCGAATTTTATGAAAATAAAGTTTCTAGAAAAATGATTAGGAACATTGAAGTTTAGGTCTGATAACAAAGCCGGTCAGTCAATGACTTGACTAAGAAGGGGACGTCTAAGAGAGACTTAAGAGGGACCTAACGACATATCTAAGAATCTTTGTTTATAACAAATTATTATCGTAAGATGTCAAAGAGACTCGAGGATTCCAACCCCGGCCCAGTACATTCAAATTAGCAATGTACCTGTAATTCTCAACAAGCTGTCTATTTGCACATTTTTGCAGAAGAATAAAGAAGCTCTACTTCCCCAACATACTCAAAACTCCAGTTTTCGGAGAGAGATAAAAAATATTTCAAATTGTATCATCTAATTCATCAGCATATGGCTTAAGAATTTGTGACGAGATGCCATCGTGGCCTGGCTCGCAACTGTAATAAATTACTAAATTTATAAACATATTTACCATTAATAAGGAGTGAAGATCTTGTCTTTTGTCGGTATCTGCACGGTAATTTACGGTGATTAAATTTGTACCTTGCTGTGGAGTATTTGAAATAGTCAACCGCAGAACCACTTTTCATACATCTTTCGAAAAATTTGTGTTTCTTATTCTTGTAGTACTTAAGTACTCTATTACATCATGAGAGACAAATACTTCCAGAAAATGGTTGCCTGATCGAAACAGCTACGGAAATAGCCGAGTACAGTTTGTTTTAAAACGAAGATATTATGTTCCCAATTAAGAAATCAAGCCTACAGTTATATATATTTACAATGATATATTTACAGTGATATATTTGCAATGATATATTTGCAGTGGTAAATCGAAGGCATATTGTAAAGAAACTTGAAAAAAGGAGCCTAGACTTGCGTGCGTAATTGAAGCAACTCTCATATCTAGAATTGAATTACAAGCTAAGGGAACGATGATACCAATATTCAGGTAAACTAAATGATATACAGCGATTTACAAATATTTCAAGAAAGCTTGCAAAACTAAAATCAAAGATTCCATTTTGAATTCTAGATTAAATATTATATTATATTGAAAAGGGTTCAAATCAAGTATTTCATTAATGAACACATTGGCTCTGCCAGACCGAACGAGAGCAATCATATTATCTCAATTATCATTAAGACATCAGGCAACGTGCAGTAATTTAAAATTACCCGTCACTATGACGATGTCAGTAGATTTTAAACATTCAATGACATCACGAATAAGAATAGCATGTTTGATATAGTGCATCGTCCGCGTACATTTGTATTTATTTGTTTTATAGGGTATATCTATCTCCTGTGTCTGTTTGTCCGTTTCATAAAATGCCTTACATACCTAAGATAGCGAAGCACCGTTAATCGTATTTCCTTTTCATGTTTCCTTCTCTTGAAAATATCACGCGATTTTGTATCTGCTATTTGCTAAAAAAGAGATATATGAAGAGAGGAATGCATACGTTCGTTTTTGTCCGAGAGACAGAGAGAGAGAGAGTCCGAAGTCTGCCTGCAATAACAATCAGTGCATGTTTTTATTAACACAATCGTTTTAAAGAGAGTCGATATAAAGTGGTTAAAGGAGCGAGACGCTCCAAAAGACTTTGTAAAAAGTAGTCAGCAAGGTCAGACGTGTCAAAATGATTCCATGAAAAAGTTGTAAAACGAGCAAAATGCACGAGAGATTTCATAAATATTTCATGTTCTCAAGTTTCAATTTAATTGCTGTGTGGGATTTGCAAACAATAATAAAAAAAAAACAAAAAAAAAATTGTTCTTTATTTTAAAAGAAAAATTAGTTATATTGTTTAAGTTAAGAGATTGTTAAAATAGAAGGAATTTATCTTTTTTATTGGTTGATGGCTTAAATTAAAAAGAAAAATACTGTTTCACAAAGAAGTTTAACAACAACAAAAAATTGTTATCATAAAAATATAAATACTAATTACAAAAATTACAAAAAAAAAAAAAACTGTTATGGCATGCACACAAAGTCACAGTGAGTTAAGTAGATGAAATATGAAGGAAGAAGGAAGAAGAATTAACTACATCACGAGGAGCATGCATCGGTTTACAAGCTGTTTATTTTCAAGATAAATTATAAATTATTTATTTTATATATATATAGATAATTGTACAGTAGAGTAGGCGTGCGCAAGAGTAGATCGGATGGACAGTAACGGCCGGACTAACACAAGTAAACATTTTAAAGGACGGACATACATTTATCTTCCTTTTTTTTCGTTCGCTTAAATTACTATATTTAATTTTATTTTCAGCGTGGCCTGAGCTTGCCGGAGCGAAAGAAAAATGCCTAGTTTTACACACTACAATAAATAGAAGCATCCAAATTTGGGGAAATAAAGGAACATACAATGAACAAATTTTTATTACCAATTTTTATACGAAAGGCAGCAAATTCCTGACTTATTGCCTTAGGAATAAATTCTTTTGGTAAAGGCCCTTGAAGCAACAGTGATTTATTTAAAATTCTTTTTCAGTAGAAACTAAAATTTAAAAACATGATATATCTCTTGATTGAGTTGAAGATATTTTAAAAATGCCAACTCGATTTATGTTACCAGACGGAACTTTCAATGAAAAATAATTCTTAATGTTCTCACATGATGTATCAATTGCAAATCTACAAAAATTGCTTTCCGAAGGCGTCAAAATGCCACTAAGGTCACATTATCCATTATACTGTTGTTAAGTATCAAAAGTGGAGTATTTTGAATTGTTTCACTCGCTTAGCTAACTCAAAAAGGGCTATTCCTCCCATTAATGTTAACATTTATGCTAGTATTAAGAAGCATGGACATCAATTCATTAACACTTCTTTAAATAAAAGAATAGTGGAAAACGAAAGTGGTACAGGATGAACAGCTTATCCTACTTTATCTTCTATTATTGCTCATGAAGAAACTTGAATAGAGCATCAGGTTTATGTGGTGTTAAAGGGGGGGGTTCATAAACCGCACTATACTCTTCGAACTTTGCCTTGTACTTCTGAAATTTACCATGCAATGAAAAGAAGTCATTGTCTACCCCAAACAAAACCTCTTTTACTTTCATGAACAGACGATAGATGTCTATGTTCCCCTTTCTATAGTTACTTCGAATGCATCAGCAACTCTGCCAGTCATACCGGCACTATATACTGTATACTATACTATATACTACACAGTATACTATACTGTATACTATAATGTGTTCTATACTGTATACTATACTGTATACTATAATGTATGCTATAATGTATACTATACTGTATACTATACTGTTTACTATACTATATACTATACTGTTTACTATACTGTTTACTACAATACTTGGGTGCCAGATTACGAAACTATCAGAGCCAAACCCTATTTTGACAAGACAAGGTAAACGGGGGCATTCCATTTTGAAAAAAAAAAATTAGAAAAAGAGAAAAGTGGAAAAAGAAGATGAAAAAAGCAGAAAGATCGGAAGAAAGTTAAATTATTAATATTCCAACTTCCAGTTCGAAATATATAGTAAACTTTCACATTTGATTTACAGAAAACCAATAAGAAGCAGATCAGAGATCGAAAATAAACACTCAAACGTGTCTAACAAAGCACGAGAGCTTCCAATGCACATCACTCAAACCAACCGAACCAAACCAAAACCACTTCAATTTACAAAAACCATAGCACTACTTTACACAATGCTTTAGAAGGAAAAGAAAAGCACAAATCAAGTATGAATTTTGTAATTTGTTCGCCATACAATCATGTCTTCTACACTTCATTTGCAACGCCCAATTTTAAATTAATTACAGGTTATATTATAATGTCATGCTTTTCACACTACAAAGGTCAAAGTGCATATATTATTCTAATTAAAATGACAAGATGTGACACCTATCAGAAAAAGACAAAAATATATTTTCTTTATTTCCACCTGTTTTTGAATTTGTTCTTGAAATTTCTTTCATCTTAAAATTGTTGGGATTCTTTTATGTAATTTTTTCTTGTTATTTGTTACTGTTTATCGTTCAGCAAAAACTCAATTTTCGCACACAATAGATTTTCTTCAAAACATCACCCACGGACAACGTACAAATGTTTTACTGAATAATTTCACCGCACAGTTCTTCTTATCGTTCCCTTCATATCCGTCCTTGCTTGCTTCTATTTATTGTTATATGCTGATTATATTATGGCCCGTTGCTCTAGAGCTACTTTTGTTACATCCGAAATACATAAGAACATAAAGTAATCGCATAAATTTATATAAAATAATAAATTTGTTCTGATGCGAGAACAAATGCAATTCTTTGATCGTTTGATAAATATTTTTATAAAAGATGAATATTTTTATATTTTATTATGTGATTTAGTGTTTTTCATTTATAAACAGGATGTAGCACTAAAACTGCAAACAAACAAAAAGAAGGAAACTATTAAGGAAAATTTTTCAATTTAATTTAAAAAGATCACTTACGGCTTAATAAAAAAAAAATTAATAAATAAATAAAACAAATCTTTGATATCAAATATATAAAGCAGCACCATATGGTCAGTTAGTGTCCTTAGATATACATACATGCAATACATGGAGTAATAAGAGCACACACGAGAGCTTTTTGATTCAATTAAATTTGTTCTGTAATATTTTTGAAAACACTATTCCTTTAACAAAATTCAGCTCACAATTTTTGTCTACTCCTTAAAGCTTGTCAGTTAACTTTCAAGTCCTTAAAACTAGCAATTGCAAAATCTTAACATTTCTTTCTTTCAAATTGTTATATGAAATATTACATAAAATATATCTTATATGATATAATAGAAGATATATGAAATATGTTTCCACTTCTGATGAAGCGGAAGAATGATTTAAAAAACCCATAATACATTTGCATGCACAACTATTTTAATTCTTATAATTTTCAAGAAAAAAATCCAAATGAAAGACTTGTGATTTTTCAAAATCTGGAGACGATGTTTAGAAACGACCATAGCTGAAAATTCTGGTTTTATTCTGGATTTGCTAATTTCATCTTGTAGCCAAATTAGAAAATTGCACCTCTTCTTAAACAGCCGATAAACAGATCGGATCGATCTGTCAACGAAGATCTTTGACAAATATCAGATACATACGTAACTAGGAACACTCTGCTTCGGTACAAATATAATTTTGAAAATGTTATTAAAAATATTTTCTGAAAAAATCCTTCCAATTTTCTGTATTTATTTTTCATATCTGTTTTTATGGGATGATATATTAATTATTCGCAGTTTTTTGGTAAATTTTAAAAACTTCTTTCTGTAGCCCGCACTTTTTAAATGATACCAAGCTATAATATGGTTGAAGTTTAGCGCCTCCAAAATTTCATAGACTTTTTCAATGGCTGGCCGACCAGGGTAAGGTGCGCACTTTTGACATCAAAATTTCCAGAACTGAAGCGAGCAAACTCTCCTGATCCACCGTATTTTTTTTTGGTACGTTTTTAAACTTCCTTTTGCAGCCTGTCTTTTTCAAATGATTCGAAACTGTCATATGGGTTAGTACCTCTGCTATTTCCGGACAGCTTGTGTGCCGAT
Source organism: Glossina brevipalpis (assembly GCA_000671755.1). NCBI lineage: Eukaryota > Metazoa > Arthropoda > Insecta > Diptera > Glossinidae > Glossina > Glossina brevipalpis. The sequence goes on along the minus strand of KK351067.1, from coordinate 972,193 downwards.
CTTCCTCCACCGGTTGCGGAATTTCGTTGATTTTTTCAATGATTGGCTAATCAGACCGAGGTGCAGGTTTGGCATCAAAATTTCCGGAACGTTCACTCACAGAATTCTCACTTTCTCACTTTTTTCACGAGCAAAAAAATTAGAAAAATATCTTGACCCAAAATATAGGCTGAAACATCAGTTTTTAAGCAAGTGTTCCTTTGAGCCAAGCAATTGACTCTTGTCAGATGATATAGGCACGAATCCCATCTAGTAGGACAAAAAAAAAGGCGAAGACTTTTTATATGACCCAATATATATCAGAATAGGTCACAATTTCAAGTTTGCCCGCACTGAACTCTCCAAGTTGATGATTTTATAACGGAAGCTTGTCATCAATATACCGAGATTGTTACTACTAATATTGAAAAATGAAATAAGAAAGATTTCGTATTTTTTCTCCGGTACACTTCAAGATCTTGGAAATATGACATGAAACTTAGATAGATCGTATATGGAGCGAAATTTAAGCAAAACACATGAACAAATGTATGAGAAAATCGGAATTATTTGTGAAGCGCAAGAATCGTTTTGAATAATTTTTATATAGCCTTCGTTTTACTGAGCTTTGTTGTCAATAATTTGATTCTTTCACGAGACTATGCATTGTTTAGTTAAAAGCATAAATCGTAGATATCATTTTCATTTGTCAGAACAATAATCACAAGCTGGCAACGAAGTTATCAACTTTCACTGGGTGACTCGTAGGCAATCAATTCGAATCATGGCCAACATTTTCGTGTACAGTTGCAATTTTATCGTTACTTCCGTATGTTTTCC
>KK351067.1:938015-949117 GCA_000671755.1 Glossina brevipalpis | reverse complement strand
TACATATGTATATGTATATATATATGCATTTATATATATATATATATTCACATACATATATTCACATATATATATACATATATATATATATTTGAAGTAATTGTTAAGTTATTTTTACCGCATTGTTAAATAGAATAAATTGTTACTACATGTCTGAAATTACCATCTGTCCCACCCACAAACATTAATTTCCAGCCACAAGGAAGGTTTTTGCGACTGCTTGCTGATTCTAGTGGTTAGCTAATTGTTACCGGATAACGGAAACCAAAGGTAAATTGTCAATTTCCTTTTTTTTTTTGCCATAAAAGAAAAATTAAAATACATTTTTTTATGTGGCTGTATAAGCGGGTTTATGAAATTATAACATTTGTTTTAAACTGTTATGTGCTCAAAAGAATTTTTCTTCGTTTAAAAATTTAATGCTGACAAAATAGTTAGTGTTGTAAGAAATTTGATAATTGAAGGCGTTTGTAAATGTGTTTATCTCCAATGTTTAGTTTGCATACAGTTGTTGCATCTATATGTCATATATATAATATAGATTTTTTAGAGATATAAATTAAAATTTTCTATATGATTTTAATTTTTTAATAATTACGGATAAAATTGTTTCAATTGTTCATATAAATTTTTCATGTCTACATTGAAATCCTAGAGCAAGTAAGAGAATCGTCGAAAAAATTCTTCAAACCTCAACCACATCTCTGTTAATTCAAATCTCTAGAACAACATTTTAATTTGAATTTCTGTTCCCTAAACATTAACGTTCGTGCTGCTGAGTAATTGATACAAAATATTATTAGGCACGGAATAGGATCTTTCATATCATGGACGCCTTTCACGGGCAACTGCTAAGTGCCGAAGGTTTTCTCGGCACTTCAAAAGGCATCAAAAATTTTTGTTGATTCGTGCAGAGAATAGAACAGCAATCAGTTCACTGGTGGATAAATGAAATTCGTAGTCAATAGTACTGAGACCGGAAATGTACCGCTCATCTTTGCGTGATTCCCATAAGCAACATAACTGTGACTAGGGTCCCGACCTAGACAGCCAGTCTTATCAAGTGTTTTGTAATTGGGAAGATCGTTTGAAACTGTTATTGATTAAGAAAAGTTGAGGTTTAGCTCTCGGCGACGAGTTCCCGAGGATGGTAAAAGGAAAGCATTGGAGGAAGTGCCCCTTTCGTGTTAAGAAAGTATGAATGTTTAAATTATTTAATGCAAAGCACCCATCTAACTACTATAGCGTACTACGCTGGGCATTACTTATGGTTCATTGAAGCTGTATCGAATATGGACCCAAAGCTAGTATAGGGTCTGTGTTTCTGTGAATTTTTAAGTCTCTCTCTTTATTCTAAGAGATAAAATAGCATCATTGACCTTCTAGATAAAGATTGCTCCTTGTAACTATTGCATGCTCAATACACTGCCTGGAGAATGCTCTCTTACGGAATTGGTAGTGATGGTGGTACAGATCCACGGGGTGTATCGTGGTCGGTATTAAGATGCTAGAAATTCATATGTTTCTTCTCATCGGAAGAAAATTCTGATCTATATCCACCGACATTTATTTTGACATCTCGAAATAGTGAAACTCTCTTAAAGAGGATTTTTGTACTATTTCGGGGACGCGTTCTATTGATCACTGAAATAGTTCGTTGTGCCGAATCTACGTTAAGGGAGAAATCTATTTAAGAACGATTGAATAGTTCATAGAAATAATGTGTTCACTGAAATATTTGCTTCAAACTCCTATATTTGCCACATAGCTCTCGCTTGAAAGACATACATCATTGTTCCCAAAAAGGGCCTTTGAAAAAAGATCCTATTCAAAGGGTTACCACAAAGCTTTGTATTAAACTGCTAGGCTTGAACGGTGTTTTTTACCGTCAGGAACTAATGTTTAGTTAATAGAAATCCGGATAACAAATACAAATACAAACAATACAAAGGGACACTAACATCGTTATAATTCGTGGACAATGGTCGAAATGACAAGAAATTGTGAATAATGGCTCTCAAAAACAAAATCAATTTTTTGTTAGAGAGGAAGTCCATACCTCAGCCCTGAGATTTATTGACCAACGAATGACACAAAGTGTCAAAATTCACAGTATGCTCGCATTAATGCTTGTAAAATGTCGCCTTCCCCCTCCCGAATACTTTGAAGGCATTTTTTTTTTTGGATTTTCTTATAATAAAATAATAAAATTATAATTAAAGAAAAAATTTAAAATAACTAAGCGAAGTTTATTCTAATTATTATGTAATATGCCGCGATATGACTTCTACAAATCCCCCATCCTTCTCCCCCACACCCTGCCCCTCTTCCCACCCATCCTTCCATCCTGTTTCACAAACACATATTAAACTATTAATTTTAATATGTTTATCAAAACTTTTCTTCTTACAAACTATTACGAGAATTTCGAAGGAGATTATATACCTTAACCTTAAAAAACCTTATGACCAAAACAGCAAATTTTTTTTTAACAAATATTATGAAAATATTTTAAAGAGCATATTTGCCTTTTCCATGCATTTTTTATTTTTTCTTTTTTATTTTTTCCTCGGTATAAATCCCTAGTTGACCTGACAGGTATAACTTAAATTATTTCCATCATATTAATCTTTTATCGTTAGCAGGTTGACTTTCGAGGCTCATATATCTCCGAGAAAGCAAATAAATTAAAGAAAGCATGGAAAATGAAAATAAAGCACAGAATATCATACAATGTTTTCAAAGGTAAGAGACTAAACGATATACTCCATACGTGCGAATGAATGAATATACGATGCTATGCTATGTACACAAAACTTTTAATACATGCGACTTGTGTCATAAAAGAAGGCAAGTGTTTTTAGCCAATAAAATAAACTAAAATTTTTCAACAACAAACAGACAGCTGTACAAAAAGACAGACATGGAGAAAGAAACATGTATGGACATGACATTGTGAAGGCTCTCTGCAAGGTTTACTGTATTTTGCTATTTTCTTTCTCTGTAGAAGAATTCATAAGAAAACCAACATTTATTTATAGTCTTGCGGTATTACAAATGCATTACGAATGAGTAGTAGTAGTAAAATATAACTAAATAGTTTTATTTAGCTGGGATAGCAACTATTTATGCGCCAGTTTAAACTTTTCTTTGTTTCTTAGTACTTTTATATAAGAGGATTGCAATACTTTCCATCTTAACTTTTGAAACTTTCTTTGGAAAAACATTTAATTTTAATTTACGTGTTTCGAGAAAAGAAACACATGGTTCACCTCGATTATTGTATACTATTGGGTCGGCAACTAAATAAGTGCCGATTTCTTCAATAAAATAAAAGGTTTTTTTTTTTTTACTTGGAATGAGAAGTTTAATCTATAATGTATTTTCCATTTTGTTCGATGACCTTTTCCCATTTCTTGGACAACTTGAAAATTCCATGCTCGTAGAAAGTCTGATCATTTTCGGCCAAAAACTGAGTTAAGTGAGATTTTACAGCGTCATCATCGTTAAAAGTTTTTATCACAAACGAACTTGGGCAGGTACTGAAATAAGTGGTAATTCGATGGCGCAAGAGAAGGACTATATGGTGGATGTGCCATCAATTCTCAGTCAAGATCCGTCATTTCCGCCGAATGGCCAAAGAAGTGTGCGGCCTAGCATTGTCCTTGTGGAAAATGACACCTTTACGATTGACCAATTGTGGTCGTTTTTCATTGACCGCTGTATTTAATTTGTCCAATTGCCGACAGTAGACCTCTGAATTAATGTTTTAGTTTCTTGGAAGCAATTCAAAATACACCGGAGCTTTCCAATCCCAAAAAATTGACAGAAAAATCTTCTTGTGTTGGATATGTGCCTTTGAAGTGGTTTGCGATGATTCATTAGGCATGCATCACAATCGTTTCCGATTGACATTGTTGTACACAATCCACTTTTTGAATCCAGTAATGATACGTTTCAACAACGGATTGAGTTCATTGCGTTTAAGCAATAATTCGCAAGCGCTAATGCGCTTTGTCAAATGAATTTTTTTCAAATCGTGCGGAACCCAAATATCCAGCTTCTTAACGAGACCGACACGTTTTAAATGCTTCTCAATGGCTGTATGTGAAACATTTAGCTTCCCTGCAATCTCCCGTGTACTTACATAATGATCCGCTTCGATAATGATTTTGATTTCATCCTCATTAAGCTCGACTGGTCGACATGAACGTTGGTCATCTTCAAGAGAAAAATTTTTGGCGGTTTGCATTGCGTTCTTTCCTTTAAAAAAATAATAAAGCAAAATATGGCGGAAATGTTCGCGATTGCACTCGATATTAATGTTGAGCTAAAAAAAAAAACTTTAAGCAAATATCTACGCAATGAATTGGTAAAGCTATATAAGGATAACAGCTGACATATATAGGAAGAAGATCATAACATTTACGGATATCACAAAAATGGGAGTGAGAAACATCTATATGTGAAATCGGCACTTATTTAATTGCCAACCCATTATTTTTGCGAAGAAAAGGTGAAGGCGAACCGACAGACTGATTTGGCTAATTTTAATGTGAACGGTGTGTTTATTCCTTAGCGTCTCTTTGAAAAGAGTAATTGTTGTATAATACCGAATCAATATGGCGGAATTTGCCAGTATTTGATAAGAATGTGTGTTTATCTTACTAATCCAATAATTTGATATTTTTCTTCTTGACCGTCTTCATCGTTTTCGTCTTCTTCCTTTTCTTCGTGTTCTTCATCTTCTTCGCCTTCTTCACATTCTTGGTCTTTTTGGTTTCCTTTGTCCTCAAGGTCTTCTTCGTATTCTTCGTCTTCTTCGTCCCCTTTGCCCTCCAGGTCTTCTTCGTCTTCTCCGTTCCCTTTGTCCTCTAGGTCTTTCTTATCTTCTTTGTCTCCTTTGCCCTCTAGGTCTTCTTCGTCTTCTTCGTTCCCTTTGTCCTTTAGGTCTTCTTCATCTTCTTCGTCCCCCTTGTCCTCTAGGTCTTCTTCGTCTTCTTCGAAATATTCATCTCTTTGTCTTCTTCCTTCTCTTCGTCCTGTCGTGTTGTTCATTTTCTTTGTCTTATTCGTCTTCTTCTTCGTCTTCTTCGTTCCCTTTGTCTTCTGGGTATTCTTCGTCTTCTTCATCCCCCTTGTCATCTAGGTCGTCTTCGTATTATTCGTCTTCTTCATCTTCCACTTCCTCGTCTTTTTGGGTTTCATCGTCTTCTACGTTTTCTTCTTCTTTGTTTTCTCCACCTTATTCATCTTCTTCGGCTTCTTCGCCTTCTACGTTCTCTTCTTCTCCGTCTTCTCCGTCATCTTCTTCCTCTACGTCTTCTTCGACTTGTGCGTTTTCTTCGTTTTCGTCGTCTAAAAAAAGGCATTAACACAAAAATCATAATTATGTCATAGCTTAGCAGCACCTTTCTAGAAAACTTTTCATGTTTAAGTACAATACAGAAATTAATCAGTCAATAACATTCTTTAGATATCGGCTGTATTCTTTCACTATAGAGTGTACTTTTTACTACACGTGTTGAATTAGATTGCAGATATCAATCAAGTTTTTACTTAGAACTCTAGAAGAGTTAAGCATCTCGTAATTGTATCTACATTTGACTTGATGTTATGAAACTGTAACCCCTTGAGAAACGGATAAGAAGATTTAAATTTATATTACTTAACAAGTCTGGCGAGTCGATAGCGCCATTTATCAACTTTACTAAGGAGTTAATTCCTAGAATGAATCTGTGCTTCTTCAGTGACGGTGAAACTATTAATAGTAAGACGTTTCCTTAAAGCAAAGAGAAGGATTTGTTTTCGAACCGATTTAATCTTTTCCTCGTGACAACGTTATAGTAGCGACCATACTACCGACGTATACTCCAATGCTGATCTTTCTAAAGTCATAAAAAGTCTTTTTGTAATATATGGATTAAATTTTCATCATGTTATTATGTTATACATATATAGCATACAAAACAATATTGGGGCAGAGTTGAGTAAAGTTCTAGGTTAAAACAAGAAAATAGTTTAATATCATCGGGTTACATTAAGAGGCGACATAATTTACTAGCGCGTGTGAAAGAAGAAGTATAGGGCGAATAGAATACGTCCTAAGCATATGACAAGATAAATATTTTTCTCAAATTTTTGCACCATAAATATTAAAAATAGTAAATTCTTTTCATATTAACAGCGCATTCCTTAAAAGGTACTGTTCGTAGAAATGGCCCGATTCAATACATTTTCGATAAGATTCACTTTACAAACAAAACAGTAACCAAAAGTACAATTTTACCTTGAAAATTACAACCTCTCGATTGAACTCAATAAAACATGGCAGCCATCAAACGGACAGACGGACAGACATATTAAAACCAGTTCAGAAAATAAAGCCGAATAGTAAACTTAATTTAAACTACGTTTTTAAATTTAGTTTAATAACGGAATTGCCGCTTAATATAAAATTTCCCATAATTTTCTAGAAATGCGCTGCACTAATGACTTTTAATTCATTGAAGAAATGTTTGTTTGCTATTAATTAAACTTATTTAGAAAATTAAATGAATTTCAACATAAAATCTCTAAACGATTCGAAAATAAATATTTTATGTAAATACTTGAATACTTTAATATCGATAGAGGATTTAAGTCTCTAATGTTGTGTTATTTAAACGTTACAATGAAATGCAGACGCACTCCCAAAATAACAAGTACCTCGTCCTTACACAAAATTGTTACAAGCAAACTTGTTTATTTATTTGTTTTACAACACAACCGGAATAATATCCAATATCCAATATCCAATAAATTGTCTTGTTGATAGCTATCTGAGTCTATTTCTGCCCTAAAGCCATTTCTTTATATTTTAAAGAAAAAAAAAAAACAAACAAGACTTTCGTTTATTTACATATAACCGCAAGTGATTGTGGTTTTTACTATTTTAACCAATTACGTAATTTTTTAAATTTTTTGTTTGTTGATCGTTAGCATAATATTATAATAAATTAGATAAATGCAACGGAATTGCTGTACATTAAGTGTATCGTACTTAACGCTCTTAGTATACGCGATATTGTGTAGATTGTTCAGCAGGAATTGACGATAAAACTGCCTCCTTTTACACTACTTTACGAGTAGAAACTGAAGATTTTTGCCTGATATAAGCACATCTATAGTTTTTTACTTTCATTTTTAACAACTTAAGTGGAAACGTAGCTAAGGTTCGTAAGTTTAGAGTTTGCCGAGAATTATTAAAACTTTAATAATTATATTCACTTGATTTCGAAAATGTAATAATTAACATATTGGGTTACGTGCGCGTTTTTATTTAACTAATGCTTTTACAATATTTGGTATAAAAATAAAAGCAAGAGTAAGACTAGCAGCTTGGCAGCCAGGAGGTTAAGGCAGAGTAATGCGAAAGAATGCTTCGGTTCACATAACATTCACGTATCGGGAATGCTACTATTTATTTAGTTAATCTAATATTTTGAACTTTTGTTATTACAAAATGTCCAATCATATCGAACTATAGTTTATTTTGTTTTGTTTATTCTGGAATACGTTTTAATGCCTATCTCTAAAGGTGAGGAATATATTCATTTTGGGATCTCGTTTGTAATGTCCGGATGGAAACTTCAGAGACCCCACCAGATATGTATATATATTCTCGCTCGGCATCAAATTTAGAATCGTTTTAAGTATGTCCGTCCGTCCGTCCATCTGTATAATGTTTGTGGTAAACATTCTCCTGATCGTAAAAACGAAGATCTTTACTTCAGATCAGAAACATTGGAAATTCTACTATGTAGTGCATTGTAAATAGGCCATGTCGCTCAAAGGACACGCCCATAATTATATGTAAACTGGAAACACCTTGAAAACAAAAAAAAAGTCGTGTTTGTTGTTTATTACTCATTACAAGCCACACCTACAGCTGAAACATGTCTATTTCTAACATTAAGAAAGATGCTTCAGAAACCACATAAAGTGTATAGCTTGTTGATCAGTATGAACTTTAGAATCCACCTAGACGTATCCGTCTGTCTGTCTGTTTATTTGTCTGTCTGCTTATGTGTGTAATGTTTGTGGTAAATATTCTACTGGCTGCAAGAATGGAGATATCAACTTGAAATTTGGCAGAAACACTGAAAGTACGTTACTATTGAAAATGAACCTTATCGGTGGAAGGACACGCCCACAGTCTAAAATAAACTGAAAACACTTCTGTTTCGTCTAACTAGCATTTGTATTGTATATCTTGTTGAAATTTTGAATTCGAATGGAATCGCTTCAAACAGAATGGAATGGTAACGAATGAAATTTTTTTATTTCATATCACGCACACAAAATCAAGATTTGAATTAACGTGTGCGCACATCGAACGAAGTTCGCTGTTTAAGGAAAATGTTGGAAGTGTTGTAATCTGCTTTCAATTTATTTCAGTCGTTTCGGAGCTTTAGAAAAATTGAATTGATCTGCAGAATTGGAATAGAAATGATTCTGTCATCATAATTCACAATTTTCTGATGGCAAACACAGCCAATCATCTGTAGTTATTTGCTAAATAACTGAAGAAGAAGAAAATAGTTTTCTGTCTTAAGTTTGTGAACTGAATAATTATTGAAGAATGTAAGTAAGAGGGACGGACGTAAATGAAACCATGGGAAACTCTAGTACTTTTTTCGGCAGTAAAGAAATAGTGATAGTTGCTGTGTGTGCGTGTATGTGTTCCTCTTTATAAAAAAATTTCTTGAAGCAAGAAATCGCCTGAAAAATTTATGTAACCTTTAATTCTGATGAATTAAGAAAAAAAAAAAACATGAAATCCTTTAAGGACACGACTTAACGGCTTCTTTGTGTGAGAGTGGCTTTCAAAATAATTTTCTCATAATTACTACTGAATAACGTATGCATGAGATTAAAGCACTTACCTTAGAAAAGATTGTTTCGACATAATGAATGGCAACATCATAATCAAATTATAATCCAGTTAATGGTTAAAGCAACATGTTAATATTAAGTTTTAGTTATACACAAAAATATATTATTTATAATTTTTTTTTGTTTTCTAATTTGTTTTTTAAACTTTTTTTTTAGGAAAATATATTATTAGACATTTACAGATATTTTATTAATTTTAATTTTGTAAACTTTAATGGATTAAGCGATATATATATGTATATTAACGCGTAGAGGCTTTTTATTTTTAGTGTTTGTTTTTAAGATTTTCTGAAAAATATTTATTTTACTCATTTGCATATATATTTTATTAATCTAATTGTTTTTTGTTTTCTGTTTTAAGCCATTAGCGAAATTTTATATACGCTTTTTAAAGTAAATTTACAGATTTTTGTAATTTTTTTAGAATAATTTTCTAAAATAGTTTTTAATAATTCATTTCACGCTTATTTGGAATTTTTGCACATTTATCTTAAGATGTTAAATTAATTTTGTTTTTACTAAATTAAATTTGTTTGACAAATTTATATTTTTGTTTCTGCTTGAGAGTAACTTTTTATTTATTTATTTATTTTTTTTTTTTTTTTTGCATAAACATTTAAATTGGTAATTAATATTATTTTAATTAAATTAAACATATTTTTCAAATCTATATTTATTTTTGTTTTAGAGTAGTTTTGTATTTATTTCACTATTTTTTTTAATTTTTTTCTATTTTTTACTTTTTATATTTTTATTTTTATATATATATTTTGTTTTTGTTCCTTTTGCTTTATAATATATTAATTTTCTATTTATTTAATTTTTGTGTTTTATTTCTTACTTTTTATATTTCTATTTTTATATATATATATTGTTTTTTTCTTGTGTTTCTTTTTCTTTATAATATATTAATTTTCTTTGCAAATTTTATATTTTTATACAGTTTCCAAAATATATTTTTATGAAAATAGTTCGAGATTTATGTTTTTTGTGTATGTGTGTGTTTGCATAGTTATTTTCAAAAATAATGTTAATTATTTTCAATTCCGTTTTAGTTTTCATTGAATTCAGCTAAAATTTGGTCTAACTGAAAAATCGAAAGTATTCAAATACATATCAATTGAATAACTTCTACAGCTTGAAGTATAGTTTATGAAAATTTAGATCAAATTTTTAATATAAAATTTTCTAATCGATTAATAAAAGCACTTATTTATATATAAAACTATTATTAATATTTATATCTGTGTTTAAGGTAAATAAATATTTGATTATTTTTTCTAAATTACGCATATTTTTTTAGATTCAATTTGAAAATTTTCAATTATAACTTGATGTCATCGAATCCAAAGCTTTTGAAATAATAATTATTAAATAACTGTCTTTACGTTAGAGTTGAATATCTTCTCAAAAAGAAGAGAGCTAGCAAGAGAGCTATCTAACCTTCGCTTTATCCCTCTTCTTAAGGGGAACGTAAATTTTTTTTTACTAATTATTGGCGGATTTTCATTCAATAGAACTAATAAACAAAAATAATAGTTAAATATAAATAAAAATTATTATTACTTTAGTTTTTTTATTTTCAAATTACGTTTGACTTTCAATTGAATAAATCATTGAAAGAGTCAATGGGTTATTCCCACAAAAAGTACTGTAACTAAGCTACAAAAGAATATATATTGGGTCATATAAAAAGTCTCCGCGGTTTTTGCCATTAAATATAGTTGGTGCCTATATATCTAGCAACACTCATCTGAGTGTCTGTCAAGCGAACATATGCTTAAAAAATTACATTTTAGCTTAGATCTTTTCTGGAGAGAATTTTCTAAATCTTTGCTCGCTGGAAAAGTATTTATTGCTTTGAAAATGAATAAAATATCTGAGGAAATACCTTGACTGATGGTTTTTTACTATAAAGAAGGCAAAAAAAGGGTAAAAAAATTGGTGAAGTGTACGGTGAGAATGTTATAAGTGAACGAAGGACTCGAAATTGGTTTGCTTTGCTTGATTCCGTTCCCGAAATTTTGATATGAAGGATACAAATCGCTCTTCTTTTCGTATCTAATAACCACTGAAAAATTCGATTAAATTTTGTAACTAGTGAAGCAAGATCGGCATGCTAGCTGTCAGAGCGAAGCTACTAGACATTAGCCATATGACAGATT
>KK351067.1:884388-919908 GCA_000671755.1 Glossina brevipalpis | reverse complement strand
ATTCACTTTAAATTTTCTATACTTTACGGAAGTGAACTTCGACCACCTAATTTTAAGGATTATTGTGTTTTTGGAAAGATCTTTACACTATTTATCTGCTTCGTAATGCATGCAGTTCCATTATTATCTGAAGCAGTCATAGATCACTACTGATGAACAGTGTTAGTATGACTTAAGGAATAGTCGACCTATTGGGAAGAGTAGTCTTCTAAATAGAAGCACAACTTTCGAATAATGCCAGTCATCGGTGGTTCTATAATTTTTCACAGAATTTTTCACATGTTTACTGTATCATGAAGCTTTAATATGAAGGTTGATTAAGTGATGGCCCTACGGAATTTAATACTAATCACGTTCTCTCTATTGCAGTTCTGTTAAAACTATAGATGCGTGTAAAACGTCAAATGGTGTGACTTTAAAAAACCTTAGCAACCAACAAGTAAATGGACAAATGCTATGTAGCTTGAAGGGCAAAACTGCATTTGCTTAAAACGATGAAATAAGAAATCTAACGAAATTAATATAAAATCTCTTAGTTACTATCAAGAATACAAAATTGTTATCATATCGTTTATTTTGAGTATTAATAACATTCACATACTAATGATGGTACCACTCATCCTAAATAAATATATTTTTTTAATTAAAATCTTGCTTTCCTGCTGCACATTTCAAAAGCGAAATTTATTTATTGATATTACCGCTACACGTATGTAGAATTTTTTTTTTTTATTCAATTGTTCAATTGTTCAATTGTTCGATGTTAAAAAGTACAATCTAAACTGTACATAAACTTAAGCATGTTTTGAGATTATATATTGATGTTACCGGTAAAGTATTTATTACAATTTTTTATATCAAATATCGTAGAATAAAAATCCGTTAATTTCATCATTCTATTTGCTATACCATCCATAGCAGTATGTATATATGTATACCGAATGAATTTGGTGATGTCCTTTAAAGTAATGTCCTTTAAATGTGCTAACAGAGCATATTTTAATAATCCGGAAGAAAAGAAGATTGAAATACTTGGTAGTCCGTCTATATACTTAACTGAAATAACTTTAAAAACTTTTCATTTGTAATAAACATTGATTTGAAACTTCCTTCTGATATTTATAAAAGTTTTATATAAATGGTCCCAAGTCGACGATTGTCTCCCTTTATTTCTACAGGTATATATAGATCTTCCTATACTCTATATAGATTGTTGATAAATAAATTTTTATTAAATATCTTTTTAATCATAGAAAAAAACTTTGTAAAGATCAGATAAATTAAAAATGGTCTTAATAAGTAATGCGGGGCCAGTGCCATCAATATATAATGAATGGGTTGACGTGTTCAATTTAAAATTTTTAAAATCTCACGTATCAGAAACATTGTGTATAACGGAATTCGATTTAATAGTTGCATATAATTTTTCTTTTATATCTATTGTGTCACTTTTTAATACATATATATATGTATATACATACATATATAAACATTTTTTTTTTTTCGTTAAATAAACTTTTAAAAGCTTTTAACGTCTTTTGCGTGTTTACCGCAGAATATATAATAAAATTCAATTTTATATTGGTTTACTGTTTTACACTTCACATATATATATGTATATATATATATATATATATATATATACATATATTTCAATATATATAATATAAAAATATGTACATATTTATATATGAATTTTTACCAGTATATATATGCATGCTTATGCCAGCATATGTTCATATCTACATGCAACACTCACTTAGTATATTGAATACATATTGAATGTAAACATATTTCAGCATAAATTTTGAAAAGAACGACAAGCGGAGAAAAACCTCTTCAGCTAAATGTGCAACGATACGTGTTAAATAAAAACTAACAGACTCTTATATCAATATTTGCTTTTATGAAAGTGTCTCTCATTACACCGGGAGTTTATGACTCTTGCTATATCTATATACATATATATATATATATATATATATATATGCGTGTGTGTGTATGGATATAAAAAAATTGACCACATTTTAACTATCGAGTGACAAATTAAGTTTTACTAACTTATGAAAATCACTTGTAATATCCAGTTTACTAAAGCAGTACTGGAGTACACATTTTTCAAATCAGATAATCGATATAAGATAAATTTATCTATTCGTCCATTCGATACAAACATTTTAGATGACAAGCCCTCGATTTGAAAAAGATTTCAAACAAAAACTGTTACATTTAGTTTTCTTCTAGAGGTTGCGTTAATTGTTCACTAAGCTTTTAAGAAAATTTGCGTACACTTTTTAGCGCAGTCTGTCAAAATCGATCCGTGCAAATTTTCAATTTTCCTGGTCAATAACACTCGGGATCATTTATTTCAAAGATCGACTTTATTCACCAATATAATCTCCTGTAAAAGTCATATAATTAGTTTCACGCTTTATCTAGTAATTCGGCATCGTATTAATAGAATGAGTTGTTAAGATTTTCAAAACACGTTTCAGTTTCCGGCAGTGTCCTTTTCATTTGATCTGTAGCTTTTTCCTTCAAGCAACCTTTTGAAATTTACAATAATAAATAATAGTTGTTGAGGAAAAAATTTGGAGTGTACAATAAGTGGGAGGCAACAATTCAAACTTCATCTGGTGCGATTTTGCTACAGTTACGAATCATTAACAAGTGTATTCTTTTGTTTGTTTTACTACGTGCAAAGTCGATACCGATTTCGGGAGCCAAGAGTTGCCTAAGTGCTAAATTTGTATCGTATTTTTATCAATCAAAGAACAAGCGTTAGCGAACACAGACAATTTCCAAATAAATGTAACAAAAATCACTAACACTATTATAAATCCTAAGCAATTGATGCAAATTTGGCTCACGTTATTTGAAAGTTTTTGTTAGAGTCGACATCTTGACATCAATCCTGAATATTATTATGTCGTAAAAAGTACCTGTAGGGTCATCATGTAACTAGTAATTTTTTTAGTGTCTCTTTGTTAAGAGACCATCGACAGCATCGGCATCATGTAACAGTATCGCTAACTTTCCAATAGAGTACGGAAAATTTTCCAATGTAATAAGAGAGTCGTAAAAAATGAGAGATAAATTGAGGTTTTTTTTTTCTTTTCTTTTTTTGTATAAACAGAAAACTTTGCAAAGTTTGAACAATATATTTAAGTGTTTTTATGTTTCCCATTCACAGCTGTTTATTGTTACAAATACGACTCTTTAAAAGAGATTGTGGTAATAATATTTATTGCTTTATACTGAATACAAATGCTAGTTTATTCAAAGAGACACCTACTTAGGATTTCAGGTAACGGGAGAGCGCAAAAAGACAATATCTCCAACTAAATTTACTTACACGATGCTATAGTATCTCTTATTGCTTGGAAAGAGATGCTAAAAAAGTGCTACATGATGACAACCCTGAAGTATTTTATGCGCAGACATTGTAGCCATCGATGATCTCCGCTTCCGGAATAAGGTGAAATAATGCAAGAAAATGTTTTTTCACTCGTTCTTTGTTACGATCAATTGATCTCCTAACTATAGTTGTTATTTAGAGAGATGCTTGAATCGCATTGCAGTATATATATAGAATCTAAACATAAGACTGCTTTCGTGTAACAACATCCTACTTTTTAAATTCATTTAGCCCCTCTAGCGAAAAAGAATATTAATGCTATGGGTTATGTTCCGAAAACAACTTATAGAGAGAAAAATAGTAGCTCCATTCTTACTAAATTAATAGGAGTATAAATAAGTTTCCTTTAATTGATAAATGATGGTCCCACCAAAACGTTTTTCTTTTTTAATTGTCAGATATTAAATGTAATATCGTAAATTTTGTCATCCTAATAACAAGATAGTTTTGAAGTATTAATGACTCTTTGTATCAGCATCGCATAAGTTTTTTCGTGCGAAATTATTCGCGGGACATTTTTTTTTTTTTTGCTTATAGACCCGGTAACTCCTTACGAACGATATACAGTGGTTGTGTGTTCGAACATCCAAAACACCAATAACCATAACTAACAATAAATATGGACGATAAAGCTGAATATTCACATAGTGATCCCATTTGGAGCGCTCAGGTGGATAGGATATATTATGATTTGTTCCAATTAAATGCAATCATCATCAGGGAACGTTACCAACAGTAACTAATGAAGTATGAACAAGAAAACAATATGTGAAAAGTCGTTATAACGTGAATTTTCAGCACAAAGAAATTCGATCCCTTATACTAAAAGACGTTCAATAAACTTTAGTGGCATTAAATTAGAATGTACTACTCTGTTCGCTGTTATAGGTGAACATTAATTACTCGCTCTCGTAAACATTGATTACAAGCGATTATTTTTTGCATCGTTAAGTGAAGCTTTGATTCTTACAAGCGAACTTAAAACTACCATAGAGTAAAACGTAATATAACTTAAGTGTGGGCCGCCAAAATTGATTAACATATAACAGATCCTGACAAGTGTTGCGAATAAAGACATTTCCAAATAAATATTTAGTCTCTTCAGTTTTAAAACAAAAACCTATGTTTTTGGCTAAAGTGTGAATTTTTCTTGCATCTCCCACAAGAAAATCAATAAGTGACTCCACTTCACCTAACTTGTAGTCAGTTCACCTACTTTGTATTCACTATGTTCGCAATTTATTTTGTAAAATTCCTTTTACTACTTGAACTTATAAACCAAACACCAGTAAAACTAAATTAATACAAAAGTAAATATTTTTCAGCTTTTTATTACCCTTTATAAGCAAATAGTTTAGCCAATTTTTTATGACCTCTCATAAAAATTGCTCGTTCTCTCTCTCTTTCTCTCTCTTTTTCTCTCTCTATTGCAAAAGTACAATAAATTGTACTAAACAATTGCAATTTTGCATTAATATTTAAGAAGCCTTGAAATAACTGCTTACGATTGCTTTGAATATGAAAATGAAAAACTGAAATTAAGACGAACGAGTACGCTAATACAAGCATACAAATTTCAAAAATATTTCTATTAAAACCTTAAAGACGAGAAAGTTTAAATATTCTCAAGTAATTTAAAAAATATTGTGTCTTTCTCAATTACAGTTTGTAACAGTAGGTTCAGAGTTGGGCTATAACTCAGGGTTTATCTCTAAAATCATAATTACAGATTAGTTTATTAAAACAAGGTTGCATGGTTGGAGAAAAAAAGTTAAATCCAACGGATACTAGTGAGCAGCTTTGGCGACCTTGTACAAAGAACGGCCAGGAGGGCCAAAAAAGTACGAAAACTATGAATCGCCAGATTTACTAGACAAAAACCCACTTTAAACTTGCAAGGAACTTTCGAACAGATTAGTAGTTAATGAATCAACTGTTTCTAAACGTTTACTTGCGATGGAAAAGGTGCAAAAGGAGGCAAAATGGCTACCATACGAATCGAATGTTATTTCGAACCGTTTCAATATCGTGATTTCATTGTTTGCCAGGCAAAAAAGAAAGAAAGAAAAGAAAGCTGTAGCGTATTGTGACTTTAGATGAATGCTGGATCTACTATCAAAAATTCCAAAAGGAAAAGTCGTGGCTATGAGGTGAAGATGAAGAAAGGTGTAGTGTGTTATGAGCTTTTAAAACTGAATAAAACTGTGGCTGCCGATGTCAATCGAAGTCAATTCAAGTCATTGAAGGATTTATTGTTGCAAAAATGAGTAGTAGTACCGTTTAACAGACGCAAAGCCATACTGTTGCCTGACAACGCACAGCCACACGTTGCAAAAGTTGTCAAGAATACCCTGTTGCGAATGAGAAATTCTGTCTCACTCACAGTGATCGTCAGCCATAACGTGGTTGCCTACGTTGTTTCTCTATAAGTTAATTATCAATTCTAGTCTAGAATTAAAAATGTTTGTCAACTTTAAAAAAGGCAACACTATGGTATTGTGTTCAAAAAATAAAAGAAATTTTTATTCTGCAAAAATACAAAAGTTTCAAATATGAATGTAAACGTTGAAGTAACTGGCGTTAATATCAGACAAAATATGAGTTTGATTTGTTAGGTATTATCTTTGTACGTTGAAGAAGGAACTACGCATATATTTGAACTTGACCTGTGAGCAGTAGCTAAAATTATATACAAAGAGTTTGAAGATTTTGACATACTTTTTACGAACATTAGTGTGCTCACAAGAGGAGAATAGCCAAACGGACAAGTAATCCTGGCCGAACCGAGTCAATATGTTATCTAACAACAGTACATCTCTTTAAATTTTCGTTAATTTTTCGAGCCAGGAAAAAATTTTTCTTCATACCAGAGCATAAGAAAGAAAAGACGAAAGGTGTATATGCTAAACAGAAGATCCTAGATAACAAATAACGAAGAAAAAGGTTCCAGCAAACGACGCGGAAAAATTAAAATACCATAACTAAAATGTCCAAAAAAAAAACAAAGCACGTGCTTAATTATATAACCAAATAAATAAAATTGTTTGCTGCAGACAAAAGTACAACACACTGGTGAAGTACTTCTTCTCGCCCCGTGAGACTTTGAGACTATATTAAATTCTTTCATTCACAAATACAACATACGCTGTAAAATTTATGTGACATATTATGGAATGTTGTTCCTTGATATTCTCCCAATCAGAAAAAAGAAAAGGTCGGGAAACTCCTCACGTATTTTTACATCCACCATCGAAGGTGAGAAGTATATTTAATTTTGTCATATTGTTTGTAACTCCCAGAGGGGAACTTTGTGGACCCCACATATTGTATAAATTCTTGATAAGCATCAAATTTAGAATCGATTTAGGTATGTCCGTCTATCCATCTGTGTTAACTCTATGATACACATTGTCCTAACCGCAAAAAGAAAGACATCAGCTTCAAATTTGGCAGAAACTTTGAAAGTTCATGCACGCAGATTAGTTTTGAAAATGGGCCAAATCAGTCAAAGTGCACGCCCTTAGAAAAACGTAGACTGAGAATAAGTCGGAAGGAAAGAAAATTGCATTTTTTGCTTATTACTCATAGAATTATAAAAGTTTCAACAAATATTGCACTAGCTATCACGTAGTCTCTGTGCAAAAATGGAAAGGATCGATCACGCCCACTCGATATAATAGAATATTGAATTTGAATTTTTTTTTGGAAATGTTTGTAACATTAAGAAAAATACTTCTGGAAACACATAAAATGCATATATTCTTGATTAGTATGAAGTTCGTAATACATCTGGATGTATGCGTCTGCAAAATGAAAAATCTCCCAACTGGGAACTGTCCCAATTGGAATCCCACCGGATAGAAAAACCCTTAAATAGAAATTTTCTGAATTGGAAATTCCCCCAATTGGAAACACTCTCAATTACAAATTCGGCCAATTGGGAACTATGCACACTGGAATACCGTCTAATTGGAATTCCGTCAACACCGAATCCCGTCTGATTGGAATTCCGCTGACCAAGAATCCCGACTCATTTGGGATTCTGACTGCCCAGAATCCCGTCTAATTGGAATTCCTTCGAACTGGAATTCCGTCTAATTGGAATTCCTTCGAACTGGAATTTCTGCAAATTGGAATTCCTTCGAACTGGAATTTCTGCAAATTTGATTTCCTTCTGAATGGAATTTCGTCTAATTGGGAATTTACCCAATTCGAATTTACCGCAATGGAAACTTTCCTAACTGGAAATTTCTCCCCATTGGGAATTCTCTCCATTGGAAATTTTCCCAATTAGGAATTCCTTCAATTGGTAAGTTCCCAAATTAGAAATTCTCCTAATTCCTAGTTGTGGCCAATTGGCCACACTTATAGCTGAACGGACGTCTGTTTTCTGGCTGTTTTGCACGATATTCTGTGCACGGTAGGCTGTGTTTCACAATATTCCACAAAAAAGAGAATAAATCTGCCACGCCCATTTATTAAAATTTAATTTTTTGTACTTTTTGTAAGATAAAGGTGGTGGGTATAAAAGATTCGGCATAGCCGAATATAATTTTCTTTCTTGTTTTGTTTCAATTGACGCATTAAATTAAAAAATTTGTAAAATTTGTAGCTCTACAACATTCTTTCAATTCAGTTCAGTTATTTTATCAATAATCGAATTAGAGAAGATGGGATAAGTATTCAACACTTATCCTGAAGGAAATTTTCTTTTTTATTAGAAAACGACAGTGAAATAAAAGTTATGAAGAATTTAGGATATTTTTAGTTTAATTCTTAATAGTTTCGATTATAAATTTGTGTGGAAAAAATGAGATACCAGTAAGCAAACTAGAAGACTTGGTCGATGCGTTCACTTATCCACATCCACATCCACATCCACATTTCCATACATATTTATTTTTCTTATCTCAGTTGCTCATTCCATTGCAAGCAAATTTCAATACTTCCATGAATAATAATAATTTAATTTAATCTTTATACACTTTTTGTTCTGATTATTTGGTAAAATATTCAAAAATTGTCAAAAGAAAAAAAAAAAAGAAAAGTTTTTTTTATTAAAAACTTTTTGCTTTAAGAACTGATAAGCTTAGGCTTATGGTTTCTTTGAAATTCAATGCCAATGGTTGGTTGTTAGGAAATTTTTGAGATGAAATATAATTTTTGTAAAAATAAATACACTATTGAAGAGCAATCAAGTGCTTACTAGAAATGAGATAACACTTATTTGCTTATAAAATAGTAAAAAAAAAAAAATATTTGTTGAAGTAAAGAGCACATCAATCAATGGCAATAGTTATACATTATATTCCACTCCTAGTAAATGTGTGTACCCTTTCTACAAACACCGCAGGCGATTGTATTTAATATTATTATTATAGTTTGGGGAAAAAGAAATCCATTATTTTCCAACTCGAAATGTTAAATAAAGTCCTGAAGTTCATATAAGATTGGATGGATTTCTTTTTCCGCAAACTAATATATATATATATATATATATATATACTTGTTTGGGCGCCATATTGCCAATGTCACATTGATGATTGAGTAGCCTCTGTTCAGAGAAATTTTCTTATTTTTGCTTCACACGCTCTAACATTCTTCCGCCATATGAAAATATACTTAACCTGATACGGCTACTATCACTGACTAGAAGGCGAGAAATGTTCGTGATAGCTTTTATGGTTAAGTTGATTCGTGGTTGGGTCTCCTCTTGTTACCTATTAAACTTGGTCGACCTCCGAATTCCGAACCGGACTACACGATACTCTGTGCCCTTGACAGTCCATCATTATCGTATTAATTATCTACTATTCAGTCTATTCAGCTTGTTATGTAGTCTATATATCATAAATAATTATCGCTTTTATTACTTTAATGATTTCAAATGATAAATGAATAAATGCGTATTATATTAATGGACAAAAATTTTAGTTATATTTAAATAAAAATTTCGATTCGATTATATTTAACGATTTCCTCATATCAAATTTTCAATTCCGAGAATATATTTCACAGCCATAAGTCTGCTTAGACATTTTTCATTCTCTATTTAAATACATTTCAGTTCAATCTTTTTGTTTCTCAATATAATAGGTGGGCTGAGAAATTCATAGGCTAACACATAGATGGCGGTATTAGTATTAAATCCATATGATTTTTGGTAGTTAGCCCTAACCATCAAAAGACACGTGTACAAAGTTGACAGTTGTTGCACTATTAGTATGTGAGTTAGAGAATTTTTAGTGAAGCAAATTTTATTAGTTTGAAAAAATGGATAAAAAGGAATTTCGTGTACGAAAAATACGAAAAAAAATACTGTTGAAGCCAAGGCTTGGCTTGATAAACATTATTCCCACTTTGCACCAGGAAAATCAAACGTAGACAAGTGGTTTGCAAAATTGAAACGAGGCGAAATGAGCACCGAGGACGATGCACGCAATGGTCGCCCTCCAAAGAGTCTGTTACCGACGAAAAAATCAAAAAGGTTCATAAAATAATTTCGGATAACCGTAAAGTGAAGTTGATTGAGATAGCTGAGATATCATAGGAACATGTTAAACATATCGTGAATGAATATCTAAATATGCGAAAGCTCTGTTCAAAGTAGGTGCCACGCGAGCTCACAATCGACCAAAATCAACAACGAATTTGATGATCCTAAGCAGTGTTTGGAACTGTTCAATCGTAATAAACCCAAATTTTGGCGTCGACATGTGACAATGGATGAAACGTGGCTCCGTCATATCACACCGATGTCAAATCGAATTAAAAATCAAATTCTATCAAAAAAAAAACAATTTATCTACGTTAGCCTACGAACTGTTCAGCCCACCTGGTATCTTATAACCAATATATCTCGAAACATCTTAAAACTCTCCAATAAAGTTAAATCCATCTTTAGATTAATATTACATCTCATCATTTTTCACCATCTATAAGTTGATATAAACATATTCTTGCATTAATCGATCTGCCTACGTTGGCGAAAATTATTTTTAAAATTAAAATGTTTTACCTATCTACTAAAATTGACTGCAAAACCGAAAATTTGAACATTTTTAAAGCAGACGATTGTGTTTGAAATTTTTCGCTGGCTTTAAGTTTAAGTAAGCTTAGAATATATAGACGGGTGTTAGCAAAAACGCTGCCGGCCTGGAATAAAATGCTCCTAAATGAATGACTTGCAAGCCTTCTTAGACCTTTTAATTAGTAAAAAGCCCTGTAACCGCATTTCTTATCTCAATTCTTAATCCATAGCGATATGAAACACGATAAACTAAACTTTTCATATAAGCACAAGAGATACAAAGAGTTTAAGGATGATGATCTTCCGAATTTTCCGCAATCTACCTTGTCGAAATTTTGCATACAATAGACTCGTGAGATATCATATATCATTGAGATATTAAATTTATCGAATTCGATTGTTCATGATCATGTGCTTTTTTGCATTAAATTCGAAAAAGAGAAAAACTTTGAAAACCAACGTTCAGGGAGCTAAAGTCAATATAAATCGTAGCTCACTAAATATTCACATTCACTCACATTCGTTAAAACGTGTTTACTTCATACACAAATTTATTTATAAACTCTTTTAAGAATACGTAGATAACTTTTCGCATATTATCGCTGATAAAAGTTTTCCACTAAATTGAGCATAAATGAGCGCTGACTACTTAAATTCTATTAAACCAATTTAAGAGTTTATAAAAGAAAGAAGAAGAAGAAAAAAACGCTTTCTGCCACTTAAGGTTTATCCTCATTAAGTTTTTCATTAATCTCGTTCTATGCGCTTTTCTCATCATCAACAAAAAACTTTTTTTTCTAAACTTTTTCTCACCCTGCCTTTAAAACTTTAACGAGATTCGAAATTTAATATAATAAAGAACATCAAGAAGAGTGTGATTTTTATGCTTTTAACTCAATTTCTCATTACATTTGAACGAATCATCAACCAGCCAAACGCAAGAGCTTAAGTTCAAAATTCTTTTAATGATATATTTTTTGGAAACTATCTGCAGTTTTCGATGTTTTCTTTCTTCTTCTTCCTCTTCTTCTTCTTCTTGTTCTTGTTCTTCTCCTCCTCGTTTTCATTTTAAAATAAACATTCATTACAATTTCAATTACAATTACAATTCGTTGTTGTTATTATTTCTATTGGGAATTATTTCTCATCACATTCCTTTGATATAATATTACTTTCAAAATTGGATTGAACATCGAAAATCATTATCATCATCGTTATCATCATCGTTGTTGTTATTGCGCCATCACTTTAACAAATGCATCAAACTGCGTACAGTCAAAACGCTTCTAGACGAACGTATAAATGAATAAAAAAATATATTTTTCATAACTCTTGGAACAACTATCTCTCAGAGTAGTTCAATCAATTAAGGATATAAAAAATGAAGCGTAGAAAAAATATCTTTTAATTTCGTGATAAAACAGTTCTTTGACAATAACAATTCCTTAAAAAGTGTTATGATATCATAAATGATAAATCATATGATATCATCTTGTTTGAATCAAGGAAAATTGGATGGAAAAGTAGAGATATCGGTAGAGCTGTATGATATTATCTTGTTTGAATGATGAAAAATTTGGTACTACCTCCCTCCCCCACTCCCGCCCCCCCGCCTTCTCTCCCTCCCTTAGTTCAATAATTTCGTTTTTTTCTTTTTCAATATAATTAAATTATACTGAAATAAATTTCTCCGATTTTGAAAATTTCATCAGTAGACAAACAAAGGATTGATTTGAGAGCCGCATAAATGACTTGATAAGTGCATGAAATAACGATTATGGTTAGTTATCGATTCAAAATTTCTCATGCACTCTGACGTGCATTTCATAAAGTTGCTAATGAATGCTTTGGATATTACAGACGACATGAATGTAACGATAGAGTGTAAAATATTCATTTACTAATTGGAGAATTTCTACTTAAAAGAGGTTTTACTGTTTACATATATATATGTATATATATATATATATGCAGATATTTTCATTTGAAAACTAAAATACCACAAAAGAACTCCTTGATAAAAATATGTACTGAATCTAATTAAAAGCAAACTCTTAAAAATGGATTTTTTTAAAGGATGCTTTTGATCAATTTTTAATTAATCGGAAGCGAAAATTAATTTTTTTTTTTGTGGAAATGAAAAAGCGTCATAAATAGTTATTAACTTATTGTGAACAATTACATTAAATTTAAACAGATTAAGTTATGCATTATTGATGGGCTCACTTAACGAAATATAACGATAAGTTAACATGGAAAAACCATTAAAAACCATTCGCTTTCATTATCCCAATTTGTATTAAATGTTAACGGTGTGAATGCAAAAACGTTGTGTATGCCTATCAATTTTATTGTGCTATCAATGACAAAAATTGTGTCCTCCCCATAATGAACAGTAATAACGAGCCACAAAAGAGGCGAACAACAGTTTATTATTTTTTGACCGTCATCACAAGAGTGACGCAACGAAAAAATAAATGTATTGGAATTTTAAAGGCTTTTTAATGTACTACAATGAAATGTTAACGAAGGAGTAGAATATATCGCATTTATCGCAGGATATACAGGATTGAAATTGATTGAAACTGATTGAAAAGTGAAGAACGATAAATTGATATAATTCCGTTATAAACATTTCTGTAATTAAGCACTTAAAGATTCAAATTAAGATTAAATTCATCATGGAATCTTCGGCGCAAATAAAGTAAATACTTAGAGCTTTAGAAAAAGAGTCCAAGGATCGTACTTATGATTTTGTTAAAATGTAGTCTAGATTCACAGTATGTATTATGTGTCTTTGCTAAAATACCATAATTCATAATTCAAACATAAATGAAATACTACAATTTTTTGTTTTTCTTTTTTGTTAACAATCAATACTGCAAGACCTTTTGAAATTTAATTACAGACGCATTAAGATGAATGCTCCCTTTCCTAAGAAAAAAAATGGATGATAATAACAGATATGCCAATCGGCCAAAAAAAGTGGTACCACGAAAAAGTGGTACCCTAAAAAAGTGGTACTCTAAAAAAGTGGTACCCTAAAAAATGGTACCCTAAAAAAGTGGTGCCATTACCATACCTATTATTATAATCATTTTTTCTTTAGAAAAGGAATGCTCCCTTTCGTAAGGAAAAAACTGGATGATAATAATAGATATGCCAATCGGCCAAAAAAAGTGGTACCCAAAAAAGTGGTATCCTAAAAAAGTGGTACCCTAAAAAAGTGGTACCATTGACATACCTATTATTATAATCCATTTTTATTGAAAAGATACGTGGATGTTATGCAACAATCAAGGGATCTATTCTTTGACTCATTAAATTTACGCAGATATTCGATCATAATTTTAAAACAAAACGAGGAGCGCAAATACACGTGGATACACGGATACACGGATGGATGAATGGATGGATCGACGGATGGATCGATGGATGGATGAATCGATGGATGGATAGACGGATGGATGGATGGATAGACGAATGGGTGGATGGATGGATAGATAGACGGATGGATGGATGGATGGATGGATGGATGGATAGATAGACGGATAGATGAATGGATGGATGGATAGACGGATGGATGGATGGATGGATGGATGGATGGATAGACGGATGGATGGATAGATGGATGGATGGATGGATGGATGGATGGATAGATAGACGGATAGATGAATGGATGGATGGATAGACGGATGGATGGATGGATGGATGGATGGATGGATAGATAGACGGATAGATGAATGGATGGATGGATAGACGGATGGATGGATGGATGGATGGATGGATAAACGGATGGATGGATGGATAGACGGATGTATAGATAGACGGATGGATAGATAGACGGATGGATGAATGGATGGACGGATAGACGTATGGATGGGTGGATGGATGTCTAGTAAACAAATTACCTTTTGTTGCCTTATTTTTAAAAAAAAATTCAGGCAAACGATTCAAATTATTCAATTACGCTTCGTAGCCCTTAGCATTAATTATTTCATTCAGTTTTATCAACTTATAATAAATCAATCCCGTCTCTTACCGCCAAATACCGAGCATGGTGTTTCTGTCAAAGCGATACGGCACTATGGTCGATATGAATGATGCTTTTTTGGAAATCGCAAAACAAATTCACTTTTCATCCTCATTAACGATAAGATGGAAACCCGAACTTCTTTTGTATCGTTGAAGTAAAAAATTAATGGTATCCCCGAATGCTCTTTATTTGACACAAGACTTCACAAATTCAACTCTATTATAAACTGTGAGCTGTTGCATTAAATTTGTATTATTATGACTTGAAAATCTTTAATAAGGAAATTTGACGAAAACTCCATTGACAGCTAACACCATTTATGGGTAAATTCCGGTTTCGTATTTACAAATATTTATGAAAACAAAAATTTTTATGAGGATCATCGGCAGCTGAGGCTATACGGGTAACGGCCAACTATAGTCTACAAGAGATATTTAATGAAGTCTTTCATAGTTAAAGACCCCTATAGGAATCTCCTTGATTGATCAACTTACTGACTCACGCGTACAACAAATCCAGTTAAAAATATTTTTGCGATTAAAAGTCAACAAATTTAATATAAGATGGTTATCAAATACCAAGACAAGTATAAATTTCTAAATCTTTTTATTTTACTTTCATTATTTCTGATTAAAAACATGAATTGAAAATAAATATATTCATTAAAATCCCTTTAGAAAATTCGGCACTGAACAGGCTACTATTATAAATTTAAAAACCACTTAATCTCGTTCCCCATAGACCCTATTCGCCACTTCAATCATTTGGTGAAAATCATTGAAAGCTTAATGAATTTTTCGAGATTTACCACATAACACAACCAAACGTTTCATTGTGGGTTACTGTAGAACACTTTTCTTCTCTTTTTTTCTTTTTTACTTCCTATTATGAACTTAATATTACAAGTATTCTAATGAAACCTTCACTTAACGTGTTGTGTGTGTGTGTGTGATGTAAATTTTGTTTTTCTTTTCTTCTTGTGGATAATTGACTCTTGGCATTTTATGTAAAAAGAATTGAAATATACAGAGATAAGAAAAATTTCATACAAAATCAAGAAGAGATACTTTTCGACTTTATACAATTTAAACTGGGCGTGAAGTTGATTTCAAGCAGGTACAACTCAAACACCGATATTATAGTATTTTATACTATAAGATCTAACTGTGTGTGGGGGCGAACGCATATTAAATGATATAAGGTTTTGATTTCCGACAATTCTTTGCATCCATCCTATCATCAGATAGGAATGTATTTTCTTTTTCAAAACTTTTGCAAAACCCAGAAGAAAAACGACGTAATGTAGAAACATTTTTGATTAGCATCAAATTTTAAATAGATTCAAGCACGTCCATTTATGCATTTGTTCGTTGTAATTATAGTGAAATTTATTCGCAAAAATTAAACTGTCAGATTCAGACTTCACAAAAACACCTTACGTAGATAGATTAATATTGAAAAATGGTCGAATCAATCGCGGGATAGCTCTATAGTAAACCAGGAACTAATCTGCTTTCAAAGGTAGAAAAAAAAGCTGATCTTTGCACTTATTACTCATAAAATACAGAAGACACAACGATAAAAATTTCTCCGTATAACCTGTTGCTGATCCTCTAGCACGTGTACAAAAATAAAAAATATCGTCCAAGCCCATCTTTGATCATAGAGTAGCGAAGTTGCATTTTCTTTTGTTTTTTTGTTTTCAGTTTTTGTCGAGTGGTTTTAAAATCTAAAAAAAAATCTACTTTTTTTATTTTTTTATACCAACGGGTCAAGAATATGTTCTTAAACTTAAACTGGGGTGAAGGTAACTTACTGTACCTGTCCGACCTTTTTGTCTTTACTAAGATGTGTCTTTGCTAAGATGATTGGTAATAAAGCGGCGTCGAAGAATAAAAAATGCTTATAAAAATTAAACATTTTTAGCGAAGACAGAAACCTCAAAAATGTTCTAGATTTGACCTTTTTGGAAAGTCATACTATTACTTTACTCTTTTAATACTACTACTATTGTTAGTACTTCAACTTTTAATCGCTTTTTACTCAAAATTACACTTTTATTTAAAGTCGTTCGATCCGTTTTCCCAGAAATAAACGCACCGATTATGTTGTAATTTTGCACATATTTTCTTGAAAAGATTGCGGTTTTTTTTTCTTTGACCATAGCTTACTCCCTAAGGCAACAAGATAACTTACTTAGTTCACAAGATTCTATCGAGAATTGTATTTTTCTATACACAAACCTGGCAGAAATCTAAACTTAAATATTTTTTTTTAAATCCCTCATTAAAGGACAAGCTATAGAAAATAATTGGTTTTAAAACGATCTATAGTGAAAAAAAAACTTGTTTTCTAAGAACTTTGCGAAAATCATGTCTTAATATCTGAATTTTGAAGATAATTTAAATAAAAATTTTATAAAATATCGTATAAACTACTGGTGTGAAGTTAGCCTTCAAAAATTTTTTACGTTTGTGTCTTTGCTAAAAATGACTTTGCTAAGATAATTGATAATAAAACGGCATAGAAAAATAAACAAAATACTTATGAAAACTAAACAAAAATAGAAACGTAAATGAAAAACAAAATTATGCCTTATGCTATAAAAATTATAAAAAATAATTATTTAACAATATTCATAATGCACAGTGCGCTTGTAGTTTGACGAAAATTACAATGTACAAACCACATTATAAAAAATTTATAAGAAATAACACACCTCCAGTTTTTTGATATATCTTAAAGGCTTCGAAAAGCTATCAGAAAAACCTAACTTCATGATCCAAAGTAGGGGCCACAAGACCGCAAGGCCCTCAAGACCCTCAAGACCCTCAAGACCCCAAAATTCTCAAGACCCTCAAGACCCCAAGATTCTCAAGATCCCTAAGACCCCCAAAGGCCTCAAGACCCCCAAGACCTCAAGACCCTCAAGACCCCAAGATTCTCAAGACTCTAAGGCCCTCAAGACTCCACGATTCTCATGACCCCCAAGAACCCCCAAGACCCCACGTTTCTCAAGACCCTCAAGACCCCCGATTCTCGAGACCCCCAAGACCCTTAAGACCCCACGATTCTCAAGACCCTCAATACCCCACGCTTCTCAAGACCCTCAAGACCCGACGATTCTCAAGACCCTCAAGACCCCAAGACCCTCAAGACCCCAAGATTCTCAATACCCCCAAGACCCTCAAGACCCCACGATTCTCAAGACCCCCAAGACCCCAAAATTCTCAAGACCCTCAAAACCCTCAAGACCCCACGATTCTCAAGACCCAAAATCGAGAATCTTGGGGTCTTTAGGATAGCTGATAGCTTTTCGAAGCCTTTAAGATATATCACAAAACTGGAGGTGTATTATTTCTTAAAAATTTTTTATAATGTGGTTTGTACATTGTAATTTTTGTCAAACTACAAGCGCACCGTGCATGATGAATATTGTTAAATAATTATTTTTTATAATTTTTATAGCATAAGGCATGATTTTGTTTTTCATTTATGTTTATATTTTCTATTTTTGTTTAGTTCTTGCAAGCATTTTGTTTATTTTTCTATGCTGATTTATTATCAATTATCTTAGCAAAGACACGCACACACTGTGAAGGTAGTCCACATTTTA
Source organism: Glossina brevipalpis (assembly GCA_000671755.1). Classification (NCBI taxonomy): domain Eukaryota; kingdom Metazoa; phylum Arthropoda; class Insecta; order Diptera; family Glossinidae; genus Glossina; species Glossina brevipalpis. The sequence continues at coordinate 901,808 of KK351067.1, read as the reverse complement.
GCAAAGACATAAATGTGGGCTAGAGAAGTGTGGGCTAACTTCACACCAGTTATAAATTCAGGTTCATTATATAATCAAAAAAAAAAAAGAAGAAATTTGAATAAATAAATAATTCTTTTATTACCCTGTAAACCCTTATGATGATAGTGTTGGATATAAAAGATTCGGTTATAGCCGAATATAATTTTGTTATTTGTTTTTCTTCCTTTTGATATGGAAATTTGTTTGTAGCACTTTTAGAATTTTATGATTTCTTTTGATATATATGTAGATAATAAAATAACGATGAGTATAGCAATGAAAATACTCTTTTGAAAAGGAGGAGATCATGATAATGACTTTAAAAAATCTTTCGCTTTGATTTATACAAAAATAAAAAAGACAATGAGAAGAGGCTTTAAGACATCCACTTGTGGGGCGAAATTAACGAATAGATATCCAGAGATATATTCGAAACACAATATTTATTAAGTTTAAAAATATTAAAAGTAATCTTACTGTGCAAATATTAATGCTTTGTTGTTGTTTATAATTAAATTTTTCTTGAAATGAATTTGGGTCTAACAACCAATGCTTCCGCCTTTCCAACCGACTAAGGTTTGGTCTGAACTAACATATAATAAAATTTTTTTTTCGCTTCTTAGATGTGTCCTTAAAGACTAGAGCATTGAAATTTTTCTGTGAGTCGAAGAGATTACATTAGATCTCGCAGCTCTTTGCAAATCAAAAATAAGTAAGAAAATTTTATTCTGCTCTGCCGAATCTTTTATTTTACCATCTCTATGTTAAAAAAACCTCAATAAATCTAAATATCAATACTTTATAACATTAAGTGGACGTGGCAGATCTTATTCATTTTCTATATGCCAAATCTGATCCCGATAACTTAATATTTGCGACCGAGAAAATAGTTATCGCACATATTACACAGATAAGCAGATAGACAGATAGGTGGATGAACAGACGGATATGCCTAAACGGATTCCGAATTTAATATTGATCAAAAATATGTACACTTTATAAGGTTTCAGAAGCTTTCTTTTTAATGTTGAAAACATTTTCTATTATATATTATATATTATATTATATTATATTATATATTATATTATATTATATTATATATTATATCATAAACGTGGTCGATTCTTCGCATTTTTATCAATAGCAGACAATATTTAGCTCAATAAGAGTGGAAATTTTTATAAATCTGTTTGAGTAATAAGAAAAATACTCAACTTTTTTTACTTAAAGGCAGAGGTATTCTCAGGTTACGATATACTGTGGGCGTGCCTTTCGATCGATGCGGCCCATTTTTAATGCCAACCTGTGCATGAACTTCCAACGTTTCTGTCAAACTTGAAGCCGATATCTACATTTTTGTGGCCAGGACAATGTTTACCACAGATGGACATACGGACATGCATCACAATCGTACGGTGATCAAACAACATTTGCGTGTTATTTAATGTTTTGAATGGAATTGAATTTTACAGTGAACAGATTCTCACTATACTACGACCTTACTATTTTTTTGACCTTTAGATATTTACTTTATAGTTTACCTAACGCTTGAACTTTTCTTTTTTATATATAAACTGTTGTTGTTGTTATTGTCATCATAAACTCTACATTCCATGTGTTTCCTTTTATGCGTTTGTAAATATTCAAAAATTTCGTTTGAGTCATATGTATTTGACACTTGACGTTATTATGCTTTATGTCCCCTTTGGAAAAATTCAACAAAATCATGCGTTAGTTCTTTTTCTTTTTAAATGCATTTTATTTACAAAACACCGCAATAAGTTAAGTAAGTAAATGTAAAGCCCTAAAGTCAAGTATGCATAAGAAATATATAATAAACATCCTTTAAAAGTCTACATTAGAATTTTTCGTAAAATTAGTGAAAAGTAGTTATAGAAAACATGTAAATAATTCGAAACCAAACGATTTCAAACAAAATAAAATCCAATATTTGACTAAAATAGCATATGCAGAGTACTATGCCTTCTCCAATGCTTTCAATTAGAAAAATTTTGAAATCGGTAAAACCAGACGCAAAAAATTTCTTTACAGTCCATATGAAAATATTCATAAGTTATTTCGTATTAGCTAGAAGTCGCCCGCTATTAAGAAGAGCATTCCAAAAATTCTAATTAAAATGTTATTGTTTCACTTCTAGAATCAACATGGACCTCTTATTGAGATACTAAAGATCGCTTGTAAATGTTACCAACCTAATATTTTACTTTGGTTTTGATTCGACTGCAGTTAAACTTGTTAAGTCTTATGTGATCAGCCGATATCAATATGTAAAAATCGATCACTGTTTCGCCGAGATAAGCAGCATCAATTCTAATGTGCCCCATAGCTCTATATTTCGGGCCTATATTGTTTATTCATTAATGATTTGCTGAAATCCTGTCAAAACTGCAACATTCGTTTATGCGCCGATAATGCTTAAATGTATGTTTATCTCGCCCATATAGACTTGTATATAATGTGATCCAATGAATTAGTGAAAATTTAGGTCGTGTCACGCATTGGTCCTTTGTCAATAATCTAAGAATAAATTCAGATAAAACAAAGGCCATGGTAATAACAGTCAATGCTTACGAGACCAATTCTTTACTCAACACTCCGATGTCCTATGCAGTGATAGAATTTGTCAGTCAGAATTCAATCAATCATTGGTTTCGTAATTAATCCTTGGTTAAGTGCCGATAAACCGATAAACTTTCTAACTAAGCTGTGGCTATCCTTTCCGTATATTCCAACCCCAGCCAAACTAAGATTGGTTAAATGTCTCATTGTTCTACTTATACCGTATACAGCCAACGTTTATGGTAACCTTGACAGTGCCTCAATGAGCAAATGGAAGTCAATAAATGTGCCAAATACGTCTTTAGTAAGCGGAAATATGGCAGAATATCGAAATTTTCGTTACAGATTCTAGACTCTAATCTTTCATCGTTTCACACAGGAGTTGTACTTCTATTTCCAATCTTCCCGATAGGTCCTTTACTATTTAGGTCATAATAAGACTGTACATCGCAGAAGTTATCTATGACTGCTGGAGGTAGTAGTGGAGCTGAGTGTACTACGACGTAGGTAAGTAGTGTCGATATCTTTTCAAATACACAACAATTCTTAAAATAAGGTGGAGGATATTCGCTTCCGTGATGTATTGAAAATCTCAAGGGAATTCTTAAAAACACCAAGGGCGCCAGATGCCCAAATGGGGAACCTCTTTGTAGTACGTTGACTATGTCAACAAGCTTAGAGAATGCCTTGTTGCCTGACTGCTAGTACGGAAACTTTATGGATTATCGTGATGGTTGTCAGTTAATGAGCTAGGTTCCTCTGACCAGTGGAAAAGTCTGTACTATACCCGATAAGTGCTTGTGCTCGTATCTCAGGTATTCCGGAGACCCTTTTGGGATTACTCAAAAGCTCGAAGAAAGCAAACTATCGTTCTATGTTCTCATGCTTAGCTGCATCGTTAGATTAGACTCTCACAGTAGGTAATTACATAAAACCAAAGATAGTAATCCCTTCCTTAACATCAGAAATACGATCTTTAGTGAAAAGTTTATTTTTACTAGTACGCCGAAATATCTATACGAGAAGATTTTAGTTCGTCAGATCCAATCATACGATGAATCTGATTCTTCCGGACCATAAGTATTTAAAATCTTCAAGATTATTTCGTGTTAATGCTGTAAAGTTATGGAATGACTTAACATCAAGGTTATGGTCAGTGCAAATAGATTGACTGCATTGCGTTAATGAATTCATAATGAATTATTGATAAACTTAAACTTAAATTTAAACTTAATGAATATTTATATTAATAACATAAAAATATGATATATGGCCGACCTATGTGATATAATTCAGCTTTATTCATCTATAAATTGGCAAAAGTGATTCACGACTTGAACTCATACGCATCGAAATTTAAAAAAAAAAATGTCTTAAGAACACCTACGTGCTTAAGTGCTGTCACAAGCAAATTCTGCCTTTTTTTTTTCTTTCTTATCATTCTCTCTCCCTCTCCTTCTCTCCCTCTCTGTGTCTCTCTCTCATATTCCTTCTTTTCCGTGTCTCCTCTTTTCTGTACCTCTACCTGGTAAAACCACCAATTTTGTTTGACAAACTTGTATCTCGTTCTGCAATTTAAATCTATTTTTATATGCAATTGTTAAAGCGAAAATTGTTATTGCAGCATGACTGATGAAAGAAGAGGACCCTAATTGTTCTACTACGAATGACATGTTTTGCTATGCGTTTACTTAAGTAAGTTTAAGCGAATTGAAATGAGATGGAAAAAATATTTTTTTTTTTTTGCTCTCTTCCTAATTGCATTGAATTTAAAATTAATCTTTATTTTACAAAAAGATTTAAACATAACTTAGAGTTACAATAAATAGAATATTATAACTATTTATGGTTATTACATGAAAGGGTATAAATAACGATAAATTGTATGCTCGCATATGTTTGTTTAATAAAAAGCTATAATGTTTTTTTTAAATTTTCTTTAAGTCCTTTTGTCTACTTGTTCAATTGCTTGTACATTTTAGTCGTCTTAAAGGATTTTAACTGAATACCCCAGGCACATGCTCTACACCACCTTTGACTGATCATATTATGTTGGTTTGAGTGTTTTTACATCTTCAAAGATTTCAGATATAAATCGATTTCGTGTCATTTTCTAAATCAATATCTCTCTAACCGTCTGTTTCTCTGCTGCCTGTCTGCCGATTTTTGTAAGCCAACTGGATATCTGAATCGATGTCCCTCTGTTCGTCAATCTATCTGATGTCTGTCTACCTATTTTTGCAGGTAACCTGCATATCGCAATTTCCGATATATTGTAATAGAATCTTGATTGATATATTTTGGGTGCAAAACAGGCGCTACTGGATGATAATGATGGAACCGGAAATTTTTTTCCAAAACTTTGAAATAAATCCCTACTTTTAAAAAAGTCATTGTACAAAAACAAGTTTGTATTATAAGCTTTTTTTTACTTGGCAGCACTTTTTTTAAATCGAAATTTCAGGTGTTTGCGATTGTCTTATCTTGCTGAAATTTTGCAAGCGCCTTTAGCTACTAGGGCGACACAATTTGGAAGAAAAAATTTTGAAAAAATTCAAAATAGCGGCCACCGCATCAAATGGGAAGCTGTCGGCCGAAATTTCATGTACTTCCGAATGTCCGATCATGCCGAAATTTTGCACACATCTTAAGCTACGAAGACAACGTAATGTAGAAAAATAATTTTTGGGAAAATTCAAAATAGCGATCGCTACAAGGAGTATTTTTCATAGAACAGCTTTTTAAATTCAGACAACATATGAGCGGTGGCCGTAAAAGCAGTCCGATTCAAACCATTTTCGATAAGGCTTGTTCCTGAGCTTAAATTTTTTGCGAAGATAGTTTTTTAGTTCTTTGTTATATTTTATTTGAAAATGAGTAAAATATCTGAAGAAATACGCTTAGTGATGCTTTTTTACTATAAAAAAGGTGAAGAAAAGGAGTAAAAAAAAAATTTGTGAAATGTACGATGAGAATGCTGCGAGTGAACGAAAGTCCCCCGAGAGATTTGCTCGGTTTCCTTCCGTAAATTTTGATGTCAAAAGTACATCTTGCACCTGTCGGCCAGTCGTTGAAAAAGTCGATAAAATTTTATAACTGATGGAGCAAGATCGATATGCAAGGTGTCAGAAAATAACCGAGGCATTAAATCTCAACCATATAACTCTTTGGAATCTTTTGAAAAGAGCAGGCTACAAAAAAAGAAGTTCGAAAATGTAACCAAAAACCGAGGAGACATAACATATCACCGAATATATACCAGCTTTAGAATATTTCCCATATAAATCGCGTTGTATTTGTATGTAAATAACTTTGCTATGCTTTAGTCACGTTTATGCTTAACATTAGTTTGCCTATTACATACATATATAATATCTTTGATTAGATATATATTCTTCTGATTTTAATTTAATTATTTTGTAAAAACAATAAAAAGCAAGAACGTGATGGTTTATAAATAAATTTCATATAAATTAAATATAATTTTCTTGTTATTTTGCATAAACAAAATGTCAACAATTACAAAATAATTAAATGATTAACTGTCAAAGAAACTTTTATTGTTCTTGTCTATTTAGGCAAACAGATAAGACAAGAAACAATAAAGAAAAATTCTTGATATATGAGATAATAAAATTCCTTAAAAGAATCTTTATCCGCTTGAATAGAGAACATTATTAGGAACCTATAGTTAAAATTTATTATCAATTAATTAAGAATTGAAAGAGTTAGAAATGTGGTTTAAACTTCAAGTAGATTTAAGTTACGATTATATTTGTAAGATTGACAAACCACATAAAGAATTCTTTGCCTAATAAATTTTTTAGATAACTTTCTTTAATAGTTAAGAAACGATAAAAGACAATTAGAAATACGGTGAACTAAAAATTCACAAAGTAAGGTTACCTATCGCCTCCTTAAAGCCAAGGAAAAAATTTCATTTTGTGTGATAGAAAAACCAATTAAATCAGACTGATCTAGAGAGAATCTTTTCATCACTAGCTGGTATACAATTTTCGTTCGCAAAAGTGTTTGGGAATGCATTCACTTCTGTTGTTTATTTGTTGCGATTTACATGCGATTATTTGTAATCATTGTAACAGAAGAGCGCCTTAGAAGTGCTATACTTTACGCTACGTACGTTAACCCTCTTAAAGTGCCTAAATCTAAATAGTAAGGAAGAAGGGGCGTACTCGTCAATGCGGTCAACACAATGTTTGTCTTTATACTTGTAGACTTTGGTGCGTTTTTCGCACAAGTTGAAGTATCAAATTTATTAAGTAAGTTAAGTTAATTGTCAAACAAAAATTTTTTTTCATAATGCTAAGAATCGATGGATTTTGTAGTCTTATTTTGGAAAAAAAAACTAAAGGATGGATCCACGATAACGATGAGTCGAAATAAAAATTTAAGAAGTAAGAAAATTATATTCATTTGCTCCCAACCTTTTGTACCCGCAACGTTAATTTAAAAAACGAAGGTAAAAAAAGCATTTTAATAGGTAGGCGTGGTAGATTTTACTATTTTTATGGAATACCGTGAGAATTTTTAGTGTTTAGTCTCTGAATAGTGAGCACAAAAAAAAAGAAGTGTTTTCAGCTTAGTTTATATTGTAGGCATGGCTTGTGATCGATTTGGACCATTTTCGATAGTAATGTCTTTGAGAGAATTTAACATATTCCTCCCAAATCTGAAGGCGATATCTTCATGTTTGCGGCCAAGAGAATGTTTACCACACGCATTACACAGTCGGACGGACGGACTTGCTTAAATCGATTCCAAATGTGATGGTGGTCAAGAATATATATTGTAACAAAAAATTTTTTTTTGAGTAGACTTTTTTCTTCTTTTTTTTTGACTGGAAAAGGAAAAAAGAATCTTTCTTTCTGGGGAAGTGAATTTTGAATTTAATTAAGAAGAGGGACCACAAAATTTTGAACACAAGAAAACTATAAAAAAAATATTCTAAATTTGTTGAACATTCGGTACAAAACTGTGGATTAAATTACCCCAAAATAAAAAAGAGGTCATTTGCGGATTGGAAAACTTTTGTTCGACTTCAAAAGATGCGGGTCTTGATTTTCCAAAAAAGAGTTCGAGGCAAGTTTAGGGAGCCGCTACTTTGAAATCGGATGGGCTCTATTCATAGAGACTCGCTGAGTGTGTGGTCGAAGCAAATTTATGTTAAAAGCCAAGATCACCCAGTACGAGATAAAAAAATATAAAATGAAAATTTCACCAACGTCGCCATACATACAGATAGTTGATATTACACTATGGTTCCGTTCGATATGAACGTCCGACTTCTCGCTAATCTCTATGATTCCCTTGTCCTACTAGTCCAACTAGAATTTGACATCTTACATACCCTACAACTCAACTATGCAAACAAAAACCCATAATTATTTGTTGCACTTTATTGACTGCAATTTTCAAAATTAATAAACAGACCAGCCAGACTTGGGCAAATCGTTTTATAATTATTAAGAATACACAATTCTATTCATTTCTCTAGGTATTAGAAGTGGAATAAAAAAGCCGATATAAATCTAAAATTAAGTAAGAGATTGAAAAATTTTCGTCAATATTAATAATAAAATAAAATAAAAATAAATTAATAGATTTTAATGGATATTAGTTTTGTATAAAAAATTGAAATTTTTAAAAAATTAAAATTCTGTAAATCACTTAAAGACCTTTACGAAAAAAAACGTTAAGATGAATGAAAAAATCAATAATTCTAAGAAAATAGTTTAATATGCTCAAAGCAAAAATTTAAGCGACAGCAAACTAAATCCTCCCGCTTGATTCTTTCATGGTCAGCCTTTTGTACGCTAAGTGAGTATCAGGTTTATTTTATTTTATTTTATTTTTTTTTTTTTTTTTGACTTTTAACAGTTCATGTGCTTAAGCCATCGCTAGTAAATCATGCACAATTTTTTACTTTAATTTCAATCGTATATGTGAGGAGGGCTTAGATAAAGAAAAGTAAAATTTATTTTTTTTCATTTTTCTGTTGAAAAGCCTATCATTTTTGCTTAATTTCATCAATTTATCTTACTTGACATTCCATCTAGATTGCTTATGTCATTCAACACATTCTTTTGTTTTCATTCATTTTCATTAAAGCTGCCAGGAAATGACTAAAGTCTCAATGTTTGATTAACTTTCATACAGAAAATTTTATCAACTTAACAGCCTTATTTACTGATTACTCATCCTTAACATACCTTTAATTCTCATTCATTCGCTTTCTTAGACATTTGAGTTAATCGCTAAGACTTCGCTAAAGAAAACAAAAAAATTTTTACTTTACTTTATATATAATTTCATCTAAAGCTAAGATCATCTTTAAAAAGCTATTGAAAAAACTCTCGTATATTTTAGAAAATTCTTATCAAATATTTTTAAATAATTAAATAATTGAGATAAATGAACAAAGATACTTTCTTTGTCTATGACGGTTGATAAGTTTCCCGTTTTGTATTATTTTATTCAGAAACATCAAATAAAATAATAATTGACTTTACTTTCAAACAGAACAATTTAAAAGTAAAAACTATACGTACAAAAAAAAAATATAAAAACGAAGAAAACTTTACATAAAAAAACAAGTCAAATCATTATAGTTAGGTAAAGTCGACTTTTAAATAACTTACGCTTAACCCTTTGTTTAAAAAAGTTCTTCACTTACTTTCGTGAAAAAATTTTACACGCTTTTGTTTCCACCTAAAGGCTTGCTTATCAATTTTTGTCCTATAAAGACTCTTAGCTGAAGGACTTGGGTATCTCTTTTACAAATTCTGCGCAGGGGCAGATGTCTCTAGTGGTTTAACGTGAGTTTCTTCTGTGAAGGCTTAACCCCCCACGGTGCTCGATGGCACACAGAGTGTGAAAACGCACACTCAGCACCTCAGGTATATATGATCTCTGAGTTCCAAATGGAGATAGGCTATGTGTCCCCCTCCCTGGTGAGAGCGAGGCCCACCTGAAACTTCTGCCTTTCTATAGGTCAAGCACTCAATTGCAATGCGACTCCACATTTGAGCCAGCAAGCTGACTCTTCCCGCGATTTGGGCTAACCACAGCCACCACGAAACTCCCGCACTGGGCCGTTCCCGTTATAAGGCCAAAGCTTGACGATTGCTTCGGTGGCTCCTGACACCCGTGGTACCAGATAAGTGAGAATAGAAACTATGAAGCATAAATATTCAAGCCTCCGGACGAGTTTGCAGGTTCCATATGAAGTGACTCGATTATGGGATAGAAGAACTACAGAATCAGAGACTAGATGTTCGGTGAATATTTCGTAACGTCAAACACAGTATGTTGCTTCGAACTTAGAAAGATAGCGAGATTTATTAAAACCCTAAAACTGTGGCAAAAGCTACTGGCAAGGGCTAGAGCCAAGGGATAGGGGCAAGAGCTAAGGGCAAGGCGTAGTGGCAAGGGCTAGGAGCAAGAGGTAGGGGCAAGGGCGAGTACAACAGATCTTTCATGTCGCGGTGCGTATTGCCCATGTGAATAATAATAATAATAATAATCATAGTAATATAAGGACTTTTATCAAAAGGGAAGGCTTATGTGAAGAGCTTTCATAAAGATGGCAGCCATCTTTGAGCCAACCTACGTCTGTATAATCATGAGAATATCTCACAATTTGCGGACTTCAATAACTGTATACCTTTATATATATATATATATATACATGTACAGAATACATGGACAAACGGACGAACATACACAACGTGATTCAGAAAATGATAGGGACTCAAATGAATAAAAGCTGGATTCATTTTAGAACCTTCTGAATGTTACATACATCCATACAAACTTAATATACCCTTTGCTACAAGTAAGTTATAAAAACTAAGCGGAGAAGACATAAAAGAAAAATATACTATTTGAATGTATGTGTATGAATGTCCTTTTTAACGCTAAATGCATACTACACACAAGCTTAAAATATATTCCTAGACTATCGGAAACATGCAAATGTTATGTGAGATTATTTCTTTAAAAAAAAAAAAAAAAAAAACTTCTACATAACTCTAATAAATATTCATGCGGAATAATGCCGTTTATTTTTAATGATATAAAAAAAAAAAAAAAAATAAAAGAAATGTCGGATTAAGTTAATAGTTGGATAGTTGGCAGGTCGGCAGAGGAATGCACGCGTAAAAGAGTCGATAGATGAATATATAGATGAAAGGAAGGTTAAGGATTGTTACATTCTGAAATGTCAAATGTGCGAACGAATTAGCGAATAAATCAGCAGAATTGCGAATTTTGTTCACTTCGAAACCTTCGCCAACACAATAAATGTTCCCTTTCCTTGATTTTGCTGCGATTTTCTTCGCATATATATTTTCAAAGTTTTTTAGGAGTTCCGTCAAGTTAATCAAAAAAGGTAGAGAGTTAAGAACTTGGTTCCGCCAACAAGTTCTTTAAGTAATAAGATCACACTGTGGTTTGTTTTTCTTCTGTTATTGTTATACATGATCCTTTAAATATTAAGGAATGATATCAAAAAAAAATGTCCCGCAAGTTGATTTAAATTTCAACAATGATATCAACAATGCTGCCAAAACATTGGTTCTGATATGGATCCCAAAACCTGACCAAGTTTGCATCAAGGTCAAACTTTCCAAAATTTCACCTTCCTCTAAGAAAATCATCGTAATTTATGTAGTAATAATTTTTGACCCTATGGATCAAATCCTTTGACCGATCGTTGTTACAGCAAAAATTTTGATTCAATAGTTCTATGAGTATAACTTATCTTAGGACCAGGAATACCAGAATCCGTTGCCAAACGTTGTGTACAACTCAATACCGGCCTTATTGACTAAATAATTTCCAGGCCCACCGAAACTCCAAATATTCTGAAGAACGAAGCACTTTGCAACTACACTCATTTTCAGAAATTTCCGCAGTGGCGCCATGTACGATCAGAAGATAACCTAACAGACATGCCGTGTAAAGGACTGAAAGAGTTAGTGGTTCTTTGTTCCGCTATTCTTACATAAAAACTCTCAGCTTTGACCCAATGAATCAGTCGACACTGACGAGACGGGCGAAACGAAACTGAAATTAACATGAGAGCAGTTTGGGGTGGTACTGGCCAATAATTTTTTATACCCACCACCGAAGATGAGGTGTATGTTCATTTTGTCCAGAAGGAAACTTCAGAGACTCCAAGAAATATGTATATTTTCGATCAGCACTAAATTTAGAATCGATTTGCGCATCTCCGTCTGTCCGTGTGTCCTTCTGTTCCTCTGTCCGTCTGTCCCTCTGTCCGTCTGTCCCTCTGTTCGTCTGCCCTCTGTCCGTCTGTCCCTCTGTTCGTCTGTCCTTCTACCCATCTGCCTCTCTGTCCGTCTATCCCTCTGTCCGTCTATCCCATTGTCCCTCTGTCCGTCTATCCCTCTGTCTGTCTGTCCCTCTGTCCGTTAGTTCCTCTGTCCGCTAGTTCCTCTGTCCGTCTGTACATCTGTGCAATGTCTGTGGTAAATATTATCACACCAAAGTTAAATGGTAACATAATTAACTTATATTCGTACATACATACATACATTAGTAAGCCTCCTGACATCTATGTCTTGTTTGGCCACTTAGTATATACATACAAATATGTGCACAGACGAGTAACATAGTTATTGTTGTTATCAAAACCAATCAATTTAGTTATCAATCAAAACCTTGGTTACATATACTCACGTATGACGTACGTAACAGTAACGGAGGAGATATCTCTGCGTTGGATAAATTTCAAAATAAAACCCAAAGGTATTATTTTAGTTCATACAATGCATTCTTTATTTTGATGAATGGATATACAAAACGTGATGGCAAAGCTCTGCAATTGAAAAGAGGAAGAGAACGAGAGAGACAGGGAGAGAGAGAGAGAGCGGGGGAGAGAAAGAGAGAGGGGGATAGAGAAAAAAAGAGATAAGGAGATAATAATTTAACAATATCAGATAACGTTATAGATTATTGAACATTATTTATCACAACCGCATTGGTTTTTGCGGCATTTCGTTGATGCTTTATTAAAATGTTAGTTATCTTGGTTTAATAGAAACAAACAAAGGTTGATAGCTGATTAAAGCGGTTTACAGAACTAGCCTTGTTGAACCACATAATATCGTGGATAAATTTTATTTAAAGTGTACTCCTTAAAAAGGAAAACCACTGCAGATTTTTCCAAAAAAAATCTCTTTTATACCCAACACCGAACGATAGAGATATATTCATTTTATCATTTTGTTTACAATACCCCGAGAGCTCGCAAAGGGTTAAATTTACAGTGGATTTAAGCATTTAAGCGTTTGTCCATCCATCCGTGTGTCTCTCTGTGTAAGTTTAAAATGATTATCACAACAAAAGGTAGTAAAAGAAAAGGAAAAAAACAGATTTTCAAAAGGACTGAAGAAGCCAGTAATCAACAATGGCCCATCCGCTTATCGAAATAAAGTTCGGTCTGTGTAATGTCTACGGTAAACACTCGTCTGACCGCAAAAATAAAAATATCGACTTCAAGTTTATCAGCAACTTTAAAATTTTTTGCATGTAGATCGGCATTGAATTGAACCCAGATCGAGCGTGCGATATAAAATAAGTTAAAAAGCTGTTTTCTGTGTCTTTTGCTCGCTACTCACTGCACAATAATTTTTACGGTAGTCTAGAAAAAAAAAGAAAAAATCTGCCACGCCAACCTATTAAAATGTAGTTTTTCTTTTACTTTTTTTTAAGATAAAGATGGTAGGGTATAAGAGGTTCGACAAAGCCGAATATAATTTTTTTACTTGTTTTTGTTCATTTTCTCTTCAATTTTTTTTCGAATATAATTCGGAACTTCAAACTTTTTCATTCTGCCTGAAGTAGCAAATTTGACTCTTAGATCTGCCCACCCATTTTCTACGAGACCCTGTACCCAGTACCAAGAAAAGTTTTGATTTATCTCCGTAAATAGCAACGGTATTCCTTATATTGTTAATAGTACTCCAACTTGAATTTAGAAGGTTTTGTATAGCCTTTTTGACTGAAAACCTATCTGTAATAATAACCTTTTTGAGTTTAGTTTTGCGAACTCGGTTTGTGGCTTGAAGAATAGCTCTAACTTCGCTTGCAAAGGCTTGAAGGACTTTCATGTAGGGTATGATTAATTTGGACTTGCGTGGGCAGGGAACATGTCGTCCTTGTTAGAACCGTAAAGAGAAAATAACAATTTTCAACGACTGACTTTTCCCTGTGGCTGAATTTTCTGAAGATGAGATTTGTTATAAATTCTTTTTTGTAGGTTAAGAGTGAAATTCACAAGAATTCACTTTCAGTACCGACGGTGATTTGAAAGCAAATTTTCCACGAATGCTTTAGAGAGGTAATAAATTCAGAAATTCTTAGATTTAAGGATGATTGGGATGATTTTGTCTTTTAACTCATAGACCCTCTCTTCTAAAATTGAAAGACCTATTAATGTTATTGATGGGAAAGCATATAAACTTAGGACTTGATGATAAATAGATTTCGGATTCGCTCTTCCTTTTCTCTTAGATAGAATGTCATATAAATTAACTTTTAAAAACGTTTTAAAGATCTTAACTAAAGTAACTTTAAGAATTTTTTCAATAACCTGATTGGTTTTTCGTAAAAAAAATTCCAAAAAATGTACTCATATACTTCCCACTTTCAATTCAATCCCAAGACAAATTTTTTATTATATCGTTATAGTATCATTTATACAAGTATCAAAAAGAAAGTGAATGAAATTCTTTTACTGACATTATCTGACGAGATTGTTTCGGTTCGTTGGTGAAAATAATGTGCTTCCATAGTAATAGGTTCGACTTTTAAAATCGAATTTATCAAATCAAACTTTCAATATGAAAAAATTACGGTAATAGATTTACCTGAAATTAACTGCTTCTACTCCTGCTTCCTTCGAACTGCTTTTCGACGTTTCCATTTTAAAATGCTGTCTGTTTCTTATCGAAATTATGAACTTTATTTAAAACTTTATTACTGTCGGTTGTTTTCAAGGATCGTGCTTTCCGTTTATATTACATAATATCTTCGCTGCCGGCATTCCCCAACCAAGTGAACGTATTTCTTTTATGTTTACTAACAAAGCTGTGACTTTTAGTTAATGCTTTCTTTTACCCATAAAGGCAAACTTTACTTCCATAAGGAGATTAGAAATACTCCTTAATGCTCGGAAAATACTATTTAATGCTTACAAATGCTCGAACAATCATTGTTACCAATAACAAAGAAAGATTGTCCAAGACTCTTACCAGTTAATGATTAAGTAAAAGAAATTTCAAAATATTGTTACGAAACAATCAGGTAATCGTAAAAGAAACATGCGTAAAAACTGCCAAAATGTATGGAAAAAGAAATTCCTTCTTATCTTTGACCGTAGTCATAAAATAAAAGCGAATTAGCATCTAGTGATAGGTGAAAAGATTGATAAGAATTCCCGCGAAATCCATCGGATAAAGATTTTAACGAAACTACGCTGGGTTACCTACGAAAAGTTAGCAGTCGTTGCAGAATGAGATGGAGCGTTAATGTTTTTCAAAACCGTTAGAAACAAGTGATTTTACTTAAGCGAACTCAGTTGAGCATTGACTTGAAAAGTAATGAGCATTCAAGGAAGAAGTTCCTCTAAATAAGTGTAAATATTTTTTTTTTAAAAATCGTTAATAAAATCTGCCCTCAACACGATCTAAAGATATGAACTTTATCTAAAGAGAAATACAAAACAGGCCATTATATATACACTATGAGGCACATTATTCATAAAACAAGTAAAAATCCTACAATTGGCCAAGCCCATCCATTCACTACTCCACACCAATTTGCGTAACACAAGTCCCCGATTACTTTCCTAAAAAACTATGGAAATTAGAAATATTGATATTATCAAAAAAATTGACTTACTTGATCCAAATTTGCTACAATTAGTTTTCATGTCAAATTACTTTATTACAGACCAATTGTCATTATAAGATATTAAAGATCAGATTACTTGGTCGCACACAAAGATTTACTTTGACTTTATTTGAGATGAAGTTCAAAGAAGGAGTCCTACGTGGTGCAAATTTGGCAAACCCCTACATGTGGAGGGGTCTAAAAAAAGAACCTACATGATTTAAATACAGTACCGTCAATTTTTATGACAAATTGCTGTGGGAGATTCATTTTCTTCATAATATATTAAAAATTGAATCTTTTTACCATATGAAGAGACTTACTTCTCATAAGAAAGTTTATATGAGGGAGGTAGTTCAAAAAATGGTCCCATCCAAATTTTTCACATTTATTTTATATACTAAAATACTAGTTTCTACCGCTTTTTGTTACATTACGTAACGAGTCTTTTCCCTTTTATGTGGTCGTAAAAATAGACCGTTTAAATCTATTTTTAATAGCTTTCAAACACGAGCCAAACAACGCCATTAAACCAAATTTTCTGAATATATCTAAAAAAAATTTGCGACCCGCAGATTGGTCACAAAAATACATAGACAGACATTAGAAAGACAGATAGGCTTAAATCGATTCAGAAAATGATTCCAAATCAATCGGTCTTATTTTAATAAAAAGCCCTTTCTGTGTAGTGTAAGATATAATCAATAATTTTATAAAAATCCTTTAATTAGAAAAAAATTCGAAATTAAGCATTAATTGCCAAATATTTTTGATGAGAAATATATTTCATTCTTTCTACTTTCTACGGTCCGCTCCTACTTATTTTTATATTAAAAGACTACAAATTACAAAAACAAATTAATAAAATCTACACCTTCGCACGCATTGAATTGTTTATGAGAACAAATTTTTCAATTTTTTTTTTTTTCAATGTTAATTTTAATTTACAAAATATATAGAAGATTACAACGTACGAGCAACATATTCTTGTATTTAAAATTTTTTCTTTTGTTATTTATTTTCTATTTTCTCTCGTTTTCTTTAATTCTTTAATTTCTTATTTTTTCTTTCTTATTTTCTTATTTCTTAATTTTTTTTTTTTTTTTTGGTTCATTTTTATTATTACTTTAAATATCATATTATTACTTAAAAAAAAATAAAATTCTTTCTGCAGAATTTGAATTTTGCGCCATTTGTGCGGTAAAGTGTTGCAAGAAAAAAAATCCAACGTGACAGCTGACAGTTCAGGGTTATTAAAAATGGAGCGCTACACAGCGTCTATATATATAGAGTTCGTTGCAACGAAACAAATGGAGGCTCAAGTGCTTGATGAATTGACAGAATTATCGTATTTGGGATTCAGAAAATGTAGAAGCGATTGTTAAGTAATGAATACATCTATAACGTAGCACCAGCATTCTTCTTCTTCGCAAAATGCGACTTGCTAGCTCATCATAATAATCAAATTTCTTTGCCCTTTCCTACAGGATAGGGAAGTAGACGTAGTGTCACCAAGCCAATGGCAAATGCCGTCAAATTCGAATCATTTATTTCTTGGGTAAATTTGAAGAAACATCAAGAGTGAAAGTATCTATCAAAGCATACCCAAATTCAATTCCTAGTGCCCTAGACCATAACCTAAGTATCTTAATCCGAGCGTTGTCGTAACTGCATTGAATGTTCCGTTGATAAAGGCCACACTGTGTTCACTTCCTTAGTCTTTTTCCACTTCTTTTTGCCCATCACGTGTAGAGAAGATCCCCGAAGTATAATTGGTTGTAACAACGACAAAAAAAAGAACAAGTAAGAAAATTATATTCATCTGCGACCGAATCTTTTATATGCACCAGGTTTATCTTAAAAGTGAAATTTCGAAAATA
>KK351067.1:871281-881900 GCA_000671755.1 Glossina brevipalpis | reverse complement strand
AAAAAAAAAAAAAAAAAAAAAAAAAAAAAAAACACATCAAAAAGGTCAAGAAACTATGCTAGGGATTAATCATTAAATCTACAAACAAAAATCTCATAAGCATACCTTTAACAAAACTCGTTTTACATACGTTTTGCATTCGTTTGCATTCATTCAACGTATCACACGGCATATCTTTACGTATACATACACATATGCATATACATAAAACATGAACTCACTTGTGTTCATTTGCTTGCAGGCAATGAACAGCATCAGTAATTCATTCACTTCCAGTTCTTTTTCTCGCCTTTAAGCAAATTTAAATTAAAATTTTACCAACATATGCTGTGCAAGCAACACAGCAAGAGTATGGGAGTACAGTATGCAGCTGTCAACTTATGACAAGAAAGTTTTAGCTTTAGGAGCAAAAAGAGACAGATTTTCATACACCTTTAGATTAGACAATCTAAAAAGTATTAAGCCTATAAGCAGCATGATTGTTAACACTTTTGACTTCTTATACAATTAATACTTTTTAATTAACTTGACTATCTGATATGCGTCAGTTCTCTGCGTCATTTCTCTGCTTCATATATTCATTAAATGCATTAAAACTTAATCACATAAAATGATGATATAATTATAACCACAATCGAGAGTTAGGGGGATACATTTATTTTGTCAAGACGTTTGCAACACCCGGAAAAAGAAACTTTAATGACCTTGCGAAGCATATTCAAAGCACATGCGATCTAGTTACGCCCGTCTCGTTTTGTCCGTCTGTCCATCTAAATGTCTGTCTGTAATGTCAGTGGTCGAAAAAATTAAGATATCGGCTTCGAATCCGACAAAAACCTTAGAAACTTTTGCACTCAAATTGATCTCAAAAATGGATCGAATGGGTCTGTCCATCTAAATGTCTGTGGAAAAAATTAAAATATCGGCTTCAAATCCGACAAAAACCTTAGAAATTTTTGCACTCATATTGATCTCAAAAATGGATCGAATGGATCTGTCCATCTAAATGTCTGTTTGTAATTTGTGTGGTGGAAAAAATTAAAATATCGGCTTCAAATCCGAAAAAACATTTCAAACTTTTGCACTCAAATTGATCTCAAAAATGGATCGAATCAATAAAACGGCACGACTGTGGTGCAACATGGACTGAGAACGCCTCTATTTTAAAAAGTCAAAAAATCACTTCTTTTTTCTCGTTACTGTTAAACAATTACAATAAATTGAGTGCTAAAGATTCTCATGTATGTGTTACGTGTGATCCTAAAGTGCGTCTAAAAACTGAAAAGATCGACTACGCCCACCTATACAAAGCAGTATTGAAACTCAGTTTTTTATTCTTTTTTATACCCACCACCGACAATGAAGGCTATATTTCGTTTTTCATATGGTTTTTAACTACCAAAAGGAAATTTCGGGGGCTCCGCAAAGTATATATATTCTTTATCAAATTTAGAATCGATTTAAGCATGTCCATCTGTCCGTCTGTATAATGTCTGTGATAAGCTTTTCCCTGGCCGCAAAAGTGAAGAGATCGGCTTTAAATTTGGCAGGAACTTTAAATATTCTTTCACTGCTACGCCCATCTAATACAATTTAGTTTTTCCTCCTTTTCTTAAGATATGGAAGGTCTACAACATTCGATACAGCCGAATATAATTTTCTTACTTGTATATTTTTTTTTGCTTTTTTCTTTTAGATAAAGAGGATGAGTATAAAGGATTCGATCACAGCCAAGTATAATTTTCTTACTCTTGTTTTTGTTATAAATTTATTCTAAACAAAATTTACATTAATTTTGTTTTTCGCAAAATATTTTTGATTAAAATCTTAATATATTCGAAAAGAAAAAGATTAGACTTAAGGCAGCTAGCTATAAATAAAGTAAAAACAAAATACTCACTTTGAATACTCATTTATATCCGCTATTTGAAGTGAATGCAGCAACGTTACTTAGTCGTTTTGTAATTAAGGTGCATGTCACTAGGTGAACTCAGATTAAATGTATGCAAAGCATTCATGTATTTTTTTCAAAAATATATTTTTCAAAATTTCAAATTTTATTCCATAGAAATCATGTAAAACATTCAACTTTTCTAGATCTAGTTTGAAGCATTGAAAAATTCATCATTCGTCATAACAAATAATTAAAAATTTTGCATTTTGACGTCTACTTTGTGGGTGCTACAAACGGACTAAAGCATTATATCTAGTCTTATTTAATGAATGTAAAAATTATAATTCTATTCAACTAAGTTTTTAATATGCGGATACAAAGCGTTCTGTGGTAAATCATTTTTACCTCCTTCTCGTATAAAAGGAGGAATTGAGTACAGTGCAGATGATTTGTATAAAAAAATCATAACAAAAATTCTTGAGAAATACTTCTGAAAAATCTTTAAATATTTCAAATTCTTTCTTCCTATACGAAATATATTAAATTCTGCATATCCTGCAATCCGAATAATCAATAAAATCTTGCATGACTTGTATTTGCAAATTTTGAATTAAGTCAATAACGAAGTTCACTGATTCAATTCTCGCGTAAGTTTAATAACTTCCCTTTTACCTCTTGGTCACAGTAGTTATTTTATAGTGGCCTGTGACAAATTTGGCCCATTTTTGATACCAACCCTGATCTGATAGAACTTCAAATATTTTTACCAAGTTTCATCTAAATATCTAACTTTTTAAGACCGGGACAGACACATAGATCAACAGATCAAGATAATTATTTCGTAAGGATGGGTCCATAATTATGAAAATGGTTTAAGTCAAAAAACAAAAAAATGAAGTTATCAGCTGTTTTTCATATCACATTATTTTAAACTAAATTAATTTTATATAATTTTTCGATATCTTTTAAAATGAACCGTTAGTGGTTGTAGAGGTTGTAATTTCAACATTATATGGAATTCATTTAGGGTTAACGTACGTATGTAACTTGGGTTTCCACAATTTCCCTCATCATAATGTCAAGATTTATGTATGGATTGAAACTATAGATTCAAGAAATGTACAGGAAACCATCCATCGTGCTTTTTACTGTCTATGAAGAATATAACTACTCAAAAACTCTTAGTACAGTGAGGCCTGTTCAGGGCAAAATCGTAACTTTAAAGTGGCATTGACACGAATGAAAATTGTTCAGATAATCTCTTAATTGAATAATATTTAAACGATAACATCATAACTTTTTAATATCTAATCATTCCTTTCTACCGAATGACCGAATGATTTTAGATTGATAGAAATGAAAATAAAAAAACACAAATTACATGTACAGCCTTAAGCATTAATATGACTCGATATAGAAAATTTTAGAAGGAATATTTTTTCGGCGAAACGAATGTTGCAGCCGGATTTTATTTCGATGAAATCACTACAAGAGTCAACTAGAAGAAGAGTAATCTGTCTCTTGGCTACAAATTAAATGGATGAGATTCTTGAAAAATTAACTTTATAAGATGTTTTATAAAATTTCTTAAGATAATTCTAAATACCGGGTCTCGGATTTTTTTAACTAAAAAAAGGAAGAGCAGAAATATACGGAAATATTATATTACCTTCATCATAACTCACCACTAGACCAGTAAAGGAAGAAAAGTATAAATATATTAAGGGCTTACTACTTTTTTCATAAACATTTTAGAAACATTTTAGAAACATTTCAAGAGTTCTAAAAATTCCTAACGATAAAAGCCTATAAGGATAAAAAATGAATTATTTTTTAAAAATAATTTATAATTTATATCCTTAAAATTATTGTTTTTCATAAAACTTATTGTTTTTATTATGCTTTAATTCATTTAAAGAACACCCGGTTAATTTTGAAAATATCCTAAGTCAATTCAAATTTTAAAAACAACATTTTTAAGTTTTCATTAAAAAAAGACTTAAAAAATTCTAATTCTTAAAATATCATATAACATAAATACATTTTTTAATTTAATCAAATGGAATTCATTAAATATCCCGAAATTACAAATATATTTGACTTAGACCATTTTCATAATTATGGTTACAAATAATCTGATCAAGTCCGTGTATTATTTACATGATTGATTTAGAGGATGTAACCCATCGAACAAGTTTACATAACAAAAATCGTCATAATTTCAAAGATTTAACTGAGAAATGTACTCATATCAACTCTGGGTTTTGCTAGCCCTTTGCTAGAAGTTAGATGCCTTTGAAATCTGCCAAATAGGAATCTGCAAGTTCCGTTCGAAACTTGCCGAAGATAATAGTGTGAGGTGACTTTGAAATGTTTAAACTTCAGTCACTTCAACACTAAAACGTACTGAATCAAAAACGGAAGTGTAAACGCATTAGCTTTAGTTTCTGTAACAAACTCAAGCTAAGTAGTACTACTGATGTTTGTCACACACGAAAAACTTCATCATTACCATTATATTATAGATTACAGTAAAGAAATTTTTTTCACAAAGCGATTACCTTTAAAGATTTTACAATGCAAACATAACTGAAATTTCGAAGCAAATTTAACCTAAATTAATTCCTTCAAAGTGTCCACAATGCTGATAGAAAAGCACTAAAACAAAGACTACCCTTTCCGTTACCATCTTATATAGACCGTAATATTTAACAATCCTTGCACATATAAAATGCATAATAAAGCTCATGTCTGCTGATTTATTTCTTACTTTATTCACCCAACTAACTAAGAAAAAAAACGATTAGATTTTATAGCGTATTTTCATCTCATTAACATAAAATTTTAGGTAACTTCCTTCAACAAAATCATCAACCAACTGACAGAATCTTCAGCTCATTCATTTATATAATGATACTATTCTGTGTGTGTGTGTGCTCATCATTACTTATATTTTTTTAACTTTCAAGCTTAATGAACATTTTCTTTGAAAGCGAAAACAATCGTTGAAAATGTTGTCATTAAAACTTTTAAATGATAAAAACAAAAATTTTATTATCATGAAACAGGATTTTGAGTGAACTCAAAGCAATAAAAAAAAAGACTACCTAATCAAATATTAAATATTAAAAACATAAGGAAAATTTATTTCCATTCAAAAAGGTATCCCTTTAACTGAATCGAAAATGAAAGAATTAATAAAAACTTAAATAAATAAAAAATCCAGAATATTCTTTAAGAAATTTTCTCTCTCGAGAACAATTAGATCTTTTCTCTTTGAGTGAACTATTATCCTTTAGCTTTACCTTTACCTTAAACTTTACCTTTACCTTCACGTTTATATCTTTGCCTTTCAAATAGATTAATATTTTCTAACAGAAATTTAAAACACTTTGAAATGAAAATGATTTAAGAAAACTTAAAATTAAAGCTTTTGTAGTTTTAGTTATAATAGTAACAATAACTGTTGCTTACAAGACAAGACAAGATTACAAAAATGAAAGTAAAGAACACTTTGAATAATGAAGTGCCAGTCGCTATAGTAAATTATAAGGCATTACATTATCATTGATTTAAATGAAATTCGTCGCTTAACGATAAATTGTTATAAAAAAGAATTTAATATTTATTTTAAAGTTCTCTTTAAAATTTAGAATTTAACGAATAAATATTCGCTTCAAGACCAAGTTTAAAGAGACAGAGATTTAAAGTGCTTATGTCTCTTAAAGAAAAACCACCTNCTCCACACCTCTTTTTTTTTAAAGACAAAATAACAGTTTAAAAATTTGTTGGCTGAAAAGGAGTACGCGCGGAAATTAGAAATTTTTCTTCAGATGATGCTCACAAACCGCAAGTGCTTTTTTCTAAGAAGCGTATATATAGCACCAAGGATTTTAAAGAATTTTTTTTTACTACTGCCTCACCACTACCTCATTCTCTTATTCAAACTTTATGCTTTAAATCCAACAAAAAAATTTGTAGAGCCTCTTACTGCTTAGCAACAATTTCGCTGTAAAGTATATTAATTTTAATGGATACTAAAGTATGAATACTATGGCGTATGAGTGGTATTTAAATAAAGTATACGCAAACATACCACTGAAGGTGAGAGATATATTCATTTTGTCATTTTGTTTGTAATACATATTCTTCATATTAGCGCCAAATTTAGAAACGATTTAAACATGTCCGTCTGTCCATCTGTCCGTTTGTATAATGTTTGTGATAAACATTCTTTTGACCGCAAGAATGAAGATATCGGGCAAAAAATTTAAGTTCTTTCGCATACATATGCAATTGAAAATTGGTCAAATCGGTCGGAGGCCACTCCCACAACATGACATAAACTGAGAACACTTCTGCTTTTAAGAAAAAAAAAATTGGGTTTTTTACTTATTATTCAGACACTATACCAGAGAGATCTATAAAGATTTCCATATTTATCGAGCTAGCTATATTCTCTAGTATCGGTGCAAAAAGGGAAGGGATCGACCTCATCCACTCGATATAATAGAGTATTAGAGTTAAATTGCTTTGTAAAAAAGTCTATTACATCAAGAAGAAAGAAGCTTCAGAGACCCTGTAAAGTATATAATCCGTTGGTAAGTATCACATTCAGAATCCATCTAGGCGTGTCCGTCCGTCTATCTGTCCATCTGTGTTTGCTTATTTGTGGAATACCTGCAGCAACTATTTTCCCCTTCGCAACCATTAAGATCTGTAGATCGAAATGTAGCAGAAGCATTGGAAGTTATTACACGTATCTTGATACAGAAATGGGCCAAATCGTTCAAAGGACAGGATAGTATAATATAAGTTAAAAAAAAAGGGCAGGATAGTATAATATAAGCTAAAAACATCTCTGCTTTCGCTGTGTTCTGTTCACTACTCATAGACTACACATCGCAAATTTCCACAGTATTCCATAAAAATGGAAAAAATCTGCCACGCCTAACCAATATTATAGAGTATCGATATTTAATTTTTTCGATATATATTTGAAGGTAAAGATGGTGGGTATAAAAAATTCGGCACAGCCGAATTTAGCTCTCATACTTGTGCATACATGCATACATATTTAATTTACAACTAAATCCTATGGCAAGGTGAAGAAAATAACGGAACATAAGAGTAAAAGAAACTATGTAAACTTGGCAAGTTCGCTAAAATAATTTAAAGAACAAAAATAAATAAATTCCTAAATGAAACATTTAGTATATAATCCCTTTTCAAATTTCTTAACTTATTGGATTCATCCAGAAGAGATATTACTAAGTGATTTACGTGACAAGATATTTTAAAGAAAGCCGTTTTGTTGCTAATAAATCACGGGGCATTAACACTAAGACGAAGAACCTTAGATTGACACCTTTGAAGTATTTCAATATTAGAACTACCCAATAAGTTAAAGCATTTGTTACTTGAGACTCTAGTCGAATTAGCCAAAAGAGTCTTCCGGTTTCTAGGTGAAGTCTGCTTATATCTAGGTTTTATATATAATATTTCCCTCCTAATCTTTAGTTAATATGTAAAGTCAAAATAAGTTATTATTAGGGATCAGGAATGGTTGGAAGAAATATTTTTAAAAGTAACTCATCATGCTAGATTTAATCGAAGGACTTTTCCACATCGAACAAAGCATTACTGTAGTATTTATACCCGCCGACGAAGGTAAGGATATATTCATTAATGTCCAGAAAGAAAATTCAGAGACCACACAAAGTGTATATATTCTTCATCAGCGTAATTATTTAGAATCGACTTAAGCATGTCCGTCTGTCCGTTCGCGTAATGTTTGTGGTATACATTTTTCTGACGTCAAAAATGAAAATATCGGCTTTAAAGTTGACAGAAACATCAGAAGTTCATGCAAGCAGGTTGGTATTGAAAACGGGCCAAATCAGTCGAAGGACAAAGGGCCAGAGAGTAAAGCAATTACATAGATTCGCAAAAACTTGGTACGTTCCATATTACAAGTTGGGTTGAGTATGACAACGAGAAATACAATTTTCTTATTAGCAAAAAAAGATTTATTAACAAATTCGCTGTCATGACAGAGACACACATATGATATCCATTTGTCTCACTTATCTTTTAGTTTAGACACAACTCAGAACCCGATATAAGACTTATTTATACAATTGCTTGCCTTTGTGCTACATTTTATCAAAATATATTCTCTGATGTTTGTTACGAACGAAAACAGTATTTTTCAAATTATCAACTGCCCAATCCGGTACACGTGAGAATAATAAGAATCAGTTAAGCAAAAATCGTGTCCGTACACATACTCTTACAGTATTTTTAATCCCTTAAAAACATTTCGAATTATTTAAAAAATACTTTTACGTATTCTACACAATACTATAGACTTTGTATGCATGTGTGCATGGAGTTTTCGTAAGAAATCCAAACGTAGAAAAAAGTTCATGGCGTTTTTCTCTATAAACAGCTTTAGAGTCTCTTAATTTTACTAATACTAACTCTATGAAGCCATTCAATGTAAAACAGTCTAACATTATGGCAGACGACAATTAAGGAAAGTAAAATTTAAGAAAAATTCTTGATTTGGGCGAAAATATTTGCGTTTTAGAAAGAGACTCAAAGTTTACAAAAAATCGCTTTAATTTACGATACTACTACAACTAAGGCGGCAATGTTTTGCAGACTTGGGAAAAGCACAAGATATTTATGATGAAAAGGATTTACTAAATTGGACCGAACGTAAATTATTTGCTTGTCTTCACTTTGGAAAATTGCCCGTCTTACGGTTAATTTACCGTTAATAAAATCGACGAAGAAATTCTTCAAGAAATTTGAAAAAGACTCTCGTATTTCATTTTATGACATCGTTACGCAACTAAGCATTGAAAAATTAAAAAAAAAAATTTATAAAACTATAAAAAGCAAACTTTCTATTTGAAAAATTTCTGGTTACCAATCGTTGCTGAAAAGCAATGAAATCGCTTAACCGAAGAGAGAACAACCGACTAGAATGATGAGAAAGAAAAATTGTAATCCAAGTTGGATAAGACTTCAGAAGCGAAACTGCGTAGCGTAACAAAGGGAATCAAAAGCTATTCCACACTTAGCAGACGATTGATTATATTCTTCATTATTACAAGCTAATGCCAGCGCGTAATTAGGATAAAGCGCCCAATATTAATTAATAGTTTTGATGCATACCAAATAGAACCGGAAACTTGACCCATCGCGAACGATCATTTTCTTCACTCTCGGCAACATTCTTTCTTAATGATAGAAAGTTAGTTCAATCTTTAATTCAGTAATTCGATAGTAGTTCCACAATAGTTTTATCGAAATGATAGTAAAAGCTTTTTGATCAGAATGGAGTAGATTTGCTTTGAAAAACTTCATTTCAAATATAAAAGAAATATATTTGAAATTTGGGCCACGAACTATTTCCTTAATCTACTATTACAAACGTAGAATAAAAAGTTTATTATATCATTAAGTTCTAATGACGGGTGCAATGAGCATTTAAAAGAAATTACTTTAATTGCTTTAAAGTCGCGTCAAAATTATCGTCATTTAAAATTTTATAGAAAATTAAGGCAATTAGAGTAACAAAGATAATATTACACCTTTAATAACTGAATCAACAGTAATTAAAAAGACATTTCTTTCTTTTAAATTATACGAACCAAGGGATTATAATAATTTACATTTGTTTAATTCTGCCATAAATCAAAGGGCACTGTGATTAAAGGACAACTATTGTCATTTGTCATAAATATTTATTTACGTAAAGAAAGAACTCTAAATAGAATGAAAGATTTGTTTTTCTTCTACAAGGACCTCTCTTCAAAAATAATTTATTGTGTATACTAATGAAGTTTTTTGTATATGACTCAGCAGATTGAATAGGAACAAGTAAGAAAATCATATTCAGTTTTGCCGAAACTTTTATACTCAACCCTCTTTGTCTTAAAAGAAGTGGAAGAAAATTAAATTTTTTTTAGATGGATGTGGTGGATTTTTTCTTGTTTTATGGAATACCGCGAAAAGTTTTATTATGTAGTCTAAGAGTAATAAGCAAAAAACCTAGACAATGTAGGTATTTTCAGCTTATTTTGTGCCGTAGGCGTGATCAATTTGGCTGATTTTCAATACCAACCTGCGTGCAAGAAATTGCAATGGTTTTGCCAACTTTGAAACCGATATCTTCATTTTTTTTTGCCAGGAGAATGTTTGCTACAGGCGGACAGACGGACAGAGGGCCATGCTCAAATCAATTCTAAATTTGATGCTCGTCAAGAATGTATTGTGTGGTCTCTGATGTTCCTTCTTGGACATTACAAACGAAATGACAAAATGAATATATCCCTCACCTTTGGTGGCGGATATAAAAAGAGAGGAATGATGGGTGGTGAATAAGTGTGCGAGTTTGTTAAATCGATTTGTAAATAATTTCTATTGATTTCTATTAGAAATGATTGCCTATTGAATTATAAATCTTTTCGATAATTCCCAAAGCAAGAAAAGTACGTAGCATAACGTAGTTCACACACAATATGTTTAATATGTTCCTGTAATTACGTATTTTGTAGTTACTGAGTTATGAAGGCACGCACAAAGTTATCAAAAGTTGATATGTAAGCATAAAGCATAACATAACTCAGTAAATGTGTTTAATATTTAATATAAATACACAGAGTAGAGAACTACTTTTCTATAAAAAGCAATGAAATGGAAAAGTGTTTAA
>KK351067.1:847816-859497 GCA_000671755.1 Glossina brevipalpis | reverse complement strand
CCAAAATGCAATTTAATTTCCGAAAGAAACTTCAAACATCCCATGAAGTATATGTATTCTTGATGAACTTTACATTTAGAAATAATTTAAGCAAGTCCGTCTGTTCGTTTGTCCGTGTGCCGTCTTAGTCTGTGGTAAACATTTTCCCAACCTCTGATCAGGTGTGGATGACATTTACTTTCAATAAGACCAATAAACCAATGGCGCCCTATTTAAATCTCGCGTTTATTTTGGGACACCTTATACTTAATATAACCGTATTATATATATATACCAAGTTTCAAATGCAAAATTCATATCGGTTGTTATATATATATACTATAGGCACAAAGTAATGATATGGGACTGTGAACCAAGAAAGAATGCGTCGGTACTGTGGACAAAAAGTAATGATGTGCTACAGACAAAAAGTGATGAGACTAAAAGTATTGAGACGATTCTATGGACTAAATGTAATGAGACTGCACTGTGAACAGAAAATGATGAGACTGTCCTATTGACAAAATGTAGTTAAAATGCTTTGTGAATAGAAAGGAATGAGACTGCGCTGTGGACAAGAAGTAATGGGATTATATTGTGGATCAAAAGCGATGAGATTTTCCTTTCGACAAAAAGTAATAAAACTGTCCTAGGGACATAGAGTAATGAGACTATAGGTGAAAAACAATGAGATTGTACCGTGCAAGAAAAGGAAAGAGATTGTACTGTGCAAGAAAAGGAATAAGATTGTCCAACGTTCAAAAAATAATAAGACTGTGCTATGGACAAAAAGTAATGAGACTGCACTATGTTAATCCCTAAGTTATTTATTTACAGAGTTATTTGGTTGTTGAATAATTTAGTTATTTATGTATTATATTATTTATATGTATATACATGTACATATGTGTGTATATATATTAGTTTGTACATACACATACTTACATACATTTGTTTATTTATTTATTTAGTCAGTTATATTCTTAGTTAACTATTTCCGTTATCTATCTCTGTAAACTACGTCTGTTAACTTCCTGTGTTATCTACCTCTGTTAACTTCGTTTTGTTCGATTTTCGAATTTTGTTTGAGTTCATTTTTGGGTTTGCTGTCTTTTAGCTGTAGTTTTGTGGCTACAATTTTTTATTGTTTTGTACCTTTGTACAAAATCTAATCTAAAAAGATTTTCTAAAGCAAGTTGCAAAATATTCATGATAATACTGAAAAACTGTATTTTTAAAAATTTAATAGCAATTTGCAAGAGCAACTTACCTGTTTTTGCATATATTTTTATGAATTTTCATTTATTTATTTCGTAAATATTTATCATTAATAGTAATAGATAATATAATAATTGATAACAATCAATGGTCTTTGGGCTTAAGGTAATTGCTAATGGATTTGGCGCGCAATACCTAATGAGTGGTGTAGAAAATTGCACACTTATTTTTCCTTTTCTTTTTTTTTTTAATCCACAAGGGTTTCAATTTTAATTTTAAGAATGAGTAACACACACTTTTAACTATGAACGACTTAACAAATTTTCCTTCAGAATGTAATATTTTAATTCGGATAACTCATAAAAAAACACAGCGTCTTAATAATTTCGCGCTTCGTTAATATTTATGTAGATAAAATCCTCTTCCTCTTCTTCATCTTAAAAGGTACTAAGGATGGTTACCATATACCTTGTTGATAGTCACTTTCTACGTTAAAATACAACTTTGTGAGAGATAGCGGCTTTCTTTTCCTTTTCTATATTCAATATTAATGCAAATTAGAAAGTGACAATTATTTTCATATCAATTTTCTTTTTAGTTTCCAATTTCCATTAGCACTGAGCGTAAAAAAAGAAAAATTATCGCTACAATCCTTTGCAAAGTTGTGTTTTAACGTAGAAAGTGCTATCAAACAATTTCACGATTATCATTCTGAATACGTTTTAAAATGAAGAAGCAGAAGATTTTGTTTACATAAATATTAAAGAAGCGCGAAATTTTATTAAGATACAATACTTTTTTTTGAGCTAAAGACAATTTTAATTACATTTTGTAAGTTCAAATAATAGTTAATGCAATAATTAATAACTCTTCCGCATCGCAACGAAATTGTCTTAATGCTTAAAGCATAAACCATATGATATTGACTTGTTTGCATAAACATATCACTTTCAATAAATTGCAAAAAAAAAGCAGCAAGGAATGGCAGACGATGTCCCTGAGCCAACAAAAGCTGAATCAGCAGCTATTAGATCAATCAAAGAAGATGATGTTCACAAAATCTGCTCTGGCCAAGTACGGATCTTACTGTGTCGGTAGACTGCAAAAAACAGTTAAGAATGCATTAAATTTTAGGTGATTTTAACTTTGGCTGTAGCAGTTAAGGAATTGGTAGAGAATGCGATAGATGCAAAGGCTAAAAATATTGAAGTAAAACTTAGAGATAAAGGCTTAGAGGGGCTCGAAATCTGTGATGATGGTTGCGGAGTCAAGCCGAATGACTTGGAAAGCATGAGTAAAGTCTATCAATTCTTTTAAAATAATTTTTCTCTTCTTATTAAGTCTTATTAATTAGCCGCCAAATATCACACGTCAAAGATTGAAAAATTCCAAGATCTTCAATCTGTGGAAACATTTGGTTTTAGAGGTGAGGCACTCAGCTCTCTTTGTGCTCTCACGGAAATGTCTATAATAACGCGTCATCGTGATTGCAATGAAGCAATTAAAATTGTACTGGATCATAAAGGAAAAATAATATCACGCTCTTGCCACACACGTGCCCAAGGAACGACTGTTCTCTTGACTAATCTGTTTGTTACTTTACCCGTACGCCGTAGAGACTTTGAACGTAATATTAAAAAGGAATTCGCCAAAATGTGCCATATTCTTCAAGCTTACTGTTTGGTATCCAAAGGAATACGTATACGTTGCACAAATCAAACATCCAATGGTGCTTCTTCATTAGTTATGATGACACAAGGACGTGAAGACGTTTTGAGTAATATTTATGCAATATTTGGGAGGCCAAAATTAGGAGAAATTATAAAATTAGAATCTCCGTTCAAAGATAGTAAAGGTGATGTCCTAACTCAAGACGAATTAATATCAGCATTGCAAACAAATACAGGCGATAATGTGAACATAACAAAAGATGATCTTTTTTTATTGTACAATACGGAATTTGCATTAGAAGGTTATATATCTAGTTGTGCTCATGGTTCTGGACGTTCGTCAAAAGATCGGCAATTTTTCTATGTTAACTCTCGACCATGCGATTTAAAGAATGTAAGTCCATTTTGAAATAATCAAAATAAATTTTTAATTGCTTTTTTGCCCTTTTAGATATCTAAGGCTGTTAATGATTGTTATCATTCATTCAATAATTCGCAATACCCTTTCGTTTATTTAAATATTATTATCTGTCGTCAAGAAGTCGATGTGAATTTAACTCCCGATAAACGTCAAATCATGCTTATTAACGAAAAGCTTTTATTAATTTTATTAAAAAGAGCTCTTCATCTAACATTTGATCAAATACCAGCAACCTATAAAGTTCAAAATGTCTCCATTTCGGATATACAAACGAAAATAAATAATACTGATTTGGAAAGTATTGATTTAATACCGCTTAGTACGGCAGAAAAATTTCGCAATGTTTTATCGCAATGGAAACGTACAGGCGATACGGCAGGTAAGGCTCCCAACGTTCCTGCAAAACGAAAAGGTTCCGATGAAATTATTGCAAGGACATTAAAAATGCAAAAGATTCATAAATTTTTAAATAACGAAGATATCAAACTTTCTGGTCAATATGACTATAAATCTGATCCAGACACTGATGGAGAGGTGGATAAAACGATTCCAATTGACAGGTCGCAATTAAAGCAAGAATCAAAGAGTGAGAATACATACAATATATATATATATATATATAATATAAAATATAAACGTTTTATTTTTTGTTCGAAATTTTCTAGCCTTTGATGAACTAGTGGAAAGAATAGACTGTAAATCTCTTACCCCTCAAAAGAGTGCTTGCAATTTTGTATCATTATCCAATTCCAGTAAAAATATTGTTAATAATTTGGTTTCAATAGATGAAAATACCGACCCACCCGCCATAGTTGAACTTGATATTAGCGACACGGAAACTAAAGAACACTCTAATATTTGTAGTCAATTTTTTGTTACTCTTAAAGAAATTGAAGACAACCTTAAAGCTGACGAAATCTTGAAAGCTGATAACGAAAATAAAGCTAAACTAGAACGTTTGCGTTTCAAAAGCGAAATAACGCCCAGTCAAAATAAAAGTGCCGAAGATGAATTGCAAAAGGAAATCTCGAAATCAAGCTTTGCACATATGGAAGTGATTGGACAATTTAATTTAGGTTTTATTATATGCAAATTAGATACTGATTTATTCATAATCGATCAACATGCTACAGATGAGAAATATAACTATGAAACATTACGACGCACAACCCAGTTGCAATATCAAACTCTAGCTATACCTCAAGCATTAGAACTGACTGGTGTTAATGAAATGATACTCATGGAAAATTTACCTATCTTCGAAAAGAATGGTTTTAAATTTAATATCAATTCAAATGGTAACATGTTAACAACATTTAATCATTAGATCCTGCTTAGTAATGAGTTTGTCTAATATTTCAGCAAGTCCAACCAAAAAAGTGAGTTTACTAGGCAAGCCATTTAGTAAAAACTGGGAGTTTGGTAAAGAAGATATAGATGAACTAATATTTATGCTACAAGATGCTCCTGAAGGTACTATATGTCGTCCTTCGCGTATTAATGCAATGTTTGCTTCAAGAGCTTGCCGAACATCTGTTATGATAGGAACACATTTAAAAAAATCTAAAATGAAACAACTCATTGAACATATGGGTGAAATGGAGCAGCCCTGGGTAAGCTTAAAATGAAACTATCTCCATAGCAAATATATTAGTTTTCTAACACTTTTTTATAACATACAGAAATACTCTACGAGAACGCAAGAAACTGCACGTGATTTTCATAGGATGAATAGGGAAATACATTTACATAAGATCGGTCTGTTTACTTGTAGAGTTCACGAATGCAATCTTAAGATCCCATGCAGAATTTTAAAATTGTTTGCAAACTTCGATCCTTTTACTTGTAGAGGTCACGAATGCAATCTTAAGATCCCGTGCAGAATTTTAAAAATTGTTTTGAAACTTCTTCCTCTTGCATTTCCATCAAAGAAATCTCAATAATCAACAATTTATGAATTTATTTTTAATTAACAAATACAAAAAGCTTTTGACGAAGTAGAAGATATTATTACCAAATTTTTTGGGGGAAGAAAAAAAACTAACTTTACTATTCAAAAAAAGTTTATCATACTTTTGAGAAAAAGGAAAAATTTCTTACAAAAAAAAAAAAAAACTGCTTATCATGACAATTACTTTTTTTATTTCGATATATAATTAATAAAAAAAAAATGTTTTCTTTTTTTAACAGAATTGCCCTCACGGTCGTCCTACGATGCGTCATCTCATAAATATCGCAATGCTTTTGAATACCGAAACCAATGAAAACGACTAAAATTTTTTTTTTTCGAAGTTTAAGCATAAATTTTGTATTTTTGTTTTGTTTAAAGTAACGTTTTATACGCTGATCGTTCTGAATATATTAAAACCACTATGAGCTGTTGATAATATCACTCCCGGTAATTGAGGATGCCAATGCAATTCTTTGATCTCCTTCTGTCCCTGATGTATGAACAATAATTGAGGCGGTAAATTCTCTAATTCATTATGATCCTGGCTTTGTACTAATAACGATTCATGTTCGTTGTCCTTTTCCACTGCTAAATCCCAAAGAGCAATTTGATCATCATCACCACCCGAAGCCAATACAGTGGTATCTTTAGGATTCCATTCAACCGTAGTAATATGATCCGTATGATGTTTAAAGGTGGCGACCGGTTTTTTGCTTTGAAATTGTCTTAAGTCCCAAATATGTAGAAAGCCATCATCGCCACCACTAGCTATGAAAGGTTCAGATTTATTCCAGGAAATTACATTGATATCACTTTCATGGGCATTGTCACAAGTCAGCATACATGCTTTTTGCGGTGCGGCGCGACAATCCCAAATACGTATAGATTTATCTACTGAACAAGACGCCAAAACGCTACGTTCATTAGGACTCCATTGTAAATCTTCAACGGAAGCGGTATGACCTATCAAAGCACGTTGATCCACTTTCCAAGAGCCATCTTCTAAAGGAGACCAAATGTGTACATCACGTCTAAAAAAGTAAAGGAACCAATAATTAAAACATATAAAATGGGTAATGCTTAAAAAATATACCTGCAGTCACCGGTTGCCAAAACACCTTCAGCACAAGGGCTCCAATCTATTGCAAAACCCTCTTGTTGATGACCACTAAATGTAAAAACAGGTTGTATCGGGTCATTTGCAACCTCGCATTCGTATTGCTTCAATAGTTGCATATCCTCTACTGCCTGCAATTGTTTTGATAAATTCCAGATGTTAACACGACCCAATTCACTCCAACTAGCGGCATATACAGCATTACCCAAGCGACGAGTTCTCACACGGTTCACACAACCGTGATGTTTAATGAGAGCACATGACATCTGAGGCTTCTTCAGCTCTTCCCTATCGACCACATCATCTTCATCATCCTCTAGCTCTTCATCGTCATCCTCCTCTTCATCTTCAGCTTTCTCTTGTGTTTTATGCAAGTTGTGCATTTTCATTACAATTAAATTATTAACATGTGTTCGAGCAGCTTGCGTTCCAGCAATAATGTAAGCGGTTAAAGGATAATGTTCTCTTTCTTCCCCTAATTCATCAGGTATTATGTCAAAGCTAAGGCAAGGAGCACCCGTAGAAGCTTGGTGAAGCATTTTATAGGCGGATTCATCACAAATCAATTCTTCATCGGCTTGTAAAGGAATTGCGGGAAGATAAACTTTTTGGTCTTTGGCTTCATCATCATTTGGAGCATTATTGTCTTCCTCATCACTTTCAGCATCTTCGGGTTCAACAATTTCCATTTCCAAGTCTTGATCCATTTTTTCTCGGCATAAACTTTTGGTTTAAAAGTCAACACGTGAATGTTTTCTTTTTGTCTGTTTTTTCTGACACTAAGTTGCTGAGTTGCATTTAATGCAATTTTATTTAAAGGCAGACAAGAGCATTTAGTTCATGCCTTACAGAGATGCAATAATGGAATTGAACAAAATAGAAGAAAAAAGCTGATATGAAACAAAATTAGATTATATTCAAGATAATTTGATACATCTTTTAAGTCGTTTAGCTGTTTTTATATATAAATATAAAAGAAAATTAATTGTTTTCCATTTCATTTCAGTTTGTTTCTTTTCGAAAAGTAGTAGGAATGAAACGCAAATTTAATTTTCGAAATTAAAAAATTATTGCTGAAATTTAACTTTTTTTTTAACAGATCAGTGGCAACATTCCAACATTCATTTGGCACATTATTTTGTTTTCGGTTTCTTGTACAAAATTTCTAGGAATAGTGTTTGCAAAAATTTCGAAATTCATTTGTATAAACAATAAGAAATGTTAAAAAATAAACCCAATTTCAAAATAAAGCTGTTGGCCGGAAATAATGTGGTTTTAATTGAAGCTCCTGGTTATGAATCTGAAATTTTCGTACCACAAGCACATAAAGGACGAATTGCTTTTGTTAACGTCATACCCAATCGACGATGCTGTTTTAATTGGAAAGGAATGAATTCAAATGAGAATACGTACGGCGCACAATCAGCACATGTGGTGAATGCGTTTGCGAAAAAAATTCTTAATCTTGAATCAAATGCCCGTACAAGTGGTGGTAACGATAAATATTTTCCTTTCGGTAAAAGTCCTCTAAGGGAACGACAATGCCCGGTCGCTACTTCAATAAAAAAACAAAAATTGTCCTATTTGCAAACACCGCAAAGATTAAGAAAATCAGCAGCTTTAAACAATTACGACAGGTCTTATAGCGCTTTATCGCGTAATTGTCGTTTTTCGGCCGCATCCACAACATTAAGTCCATTTCCTTCATCGTTAGCAGATTCCGCAGGTGGCGACGCTGGTATATGGTCTCCGAATAATATAAATTTAAAAAATAAATGTGCCCCGACTCTGATTGGCAAAGGGGGGTCTCTACAAACAAATACTCCAACAAAATGGCGTAAATGTCTTACACCTGTACGCACATATGGCCGCAGTAATGTAACATTATGTAGAAAACGTTCTCCTGCAAAGATGCAGGGTCGTACGAAAGTTGAACCTACTCAGGGTAAGAAAGCTACGTGCAATATAGATTTACGTAAACGTAAGTTACTTATTGATTCCAAAACTGCTATATCACCTCATTCTTTTAAATTACAACTTCAAACGCGCAATTATTCAGATGAAGCTAAAGATGTAAAAAATCTTACACCTGATGTATACTTATCAAAAGAAGCACATACAGCGTTCGATTTGTTAACAGGACCCGCTCGCGATAGATCTACAAAACTTAAACAACAATTTCGTAATGCATGCGTAAACAAAACCGAAGGTACACAAAGCAGATATAAAAAATTAAGCATTGTACCGCCATTAGAATCTCAGTGGGGTGGTGAGCAGACAACTTGTAAACCTAATTCAGGAATTTCAGAAGATAAAAAAAAAAAGAAAACAAAAATGATAAAAACGAAAGAATATAAAAGAATAAATTCTCGTCTTTAGCGGTAAGAAAAATGAAATCTTAACTTTATGAATGAAGCAGCAAATTCAGATGGGGCAAACATGTTGAAAAGAACGACATGGAAAATATAGAGAAGACAAAAGGAAAGAAGAAGGAAACAGTGTCATAGTGCCTCCAGTGTCATAAACGTTTCAACAACAAACTGCAAAATGTTTTCGGTTGACAAGCGAGAGTAATCAGCGTAACTCAATTTTCTAATTTGACCGCATTGTGTGAAGAGCTAATTAGAGAAACAGAAAATAACTTGAAAACAATTGATTTATTTACTTGTGAACCAGTTAATTTTACTCACTGTCACTCGCATACTTAAATCAATTGTAATACACAAGATCTCTCTATGATGGTTGTTTGCATCGTATTTTGAGTTATATTAAGTTTCTATAATCAGTGATAAAGTACGAAAAAATTCCCTTAACAGTGTATCTTTTTTTGTAATCAGGAAAAAAAGAACATCGTTCAGGGAAATTTCACGTATACACATGTATCTATAAGATTAGATTATCTAAAAATTAATTATACGTTGTATTCTATTTTTTTTTTTTTTTTTTTTAAATCATAGTTCATAATTTTCAGACTAAGCTAAAGAACACATAAGTCTTAAAAATACATGCATAATATAAATATTTTTTTAAATATCATCTGCATCGAAAGCAGGCTTTAAAAGCTCGTTTTATTGCACGCATATTATGAATAACTTGTTCCTGTAGAAAGAAAGGATTACAAACTATTCATTTTGAAACCAAAAAATCATGTAAAACTAGCCTGCATTAAATTAAAACACATGGCTATCAAGGCCATTCCTAATAATAAATATACAGCACAAAGTATAAAGCTAACTTCAACCTTGTCTTTGTCGGCAGTTATCTAAAAGAAAGCAATTGGTAAAAGGAATTATTAAATGTTAAATTAAAAAAAAAAAAATAAATAAAAAAAAAATACCCACCACACGATCCCCTGGTACTAAATCACCAAAACCAATACTACTTAAAGAAATAAAACAAAAATAACTGCCATCCAAATAATCCCAATCTTCCCAACGGCCAAATAGCAATGCCCCCCACATAATGTAACTGCAAAAGAAAAATTAGTAAATCACGATTTCAATATCATAAGTTTCTCTTATCACAAATTCTTCTCACCTTATCATTATAAATACGCAAACAGTCAACGGTACCGTTATCTCATCAGTATTGCCACGTATTTCTTGCTCAATATCTATTTCATCATCATCCTCCGCGAACATTGCTAGGACAACATTTTTATTATCAATAGAACGAGGTGCCGTCGCCTCGGTATTATCTGTGTTAGAGCTACTATCACTTTGACTTGCAGTTGAGGTACTGCTATTACTATCACTACTACTACTACTATCAGAATTTAAAGAACTTTGACGCGCATCTTCTAAATCAGCCAACTATATGAGCATTAAATTAAAAATAGTAGAAAGATATTGTTATAATACAATTCATAATATTATACTTACCGCTCTATTAATGGCAAGTTGTCTTAATTTGCGTCGCTCTCTTATTAGACGTCTTTTAGCTACACCCGGACATATACGACATAAGCATACTTTAGAATAAATCCATTTAAATGATTTGGCTAAAACATCGCCAATATTGGAAAGATAGAGTAAGAATAAAGGCATACCGATTATGGCATATAAGATTGTAACCAATTTACCCCAATCGGATCGTGGTGAAATATTACCATATCCTAAGACAATTAGATAAAAGTGTTATTATGCGTTCCTTATACTTATAAGTAACTAAATAAATTTTAATCGAAAGGAAAAATGTGCTCACATTCGAAGTATACTAAGTTGTAATGTAATGTATCGCTTTTATACTCTTAATCCTAACTCTCGGTAATGTTTCAAATGATGAAATTATTAAGCGACCTTGATAAAATCAATTAATAGATAATGCAAAGTTCGAGCGGGACTTAGGAAAGAATTTGTCTCTGCTCTTAATGCTAATTATAAATCGAAATGCTCTGAGTTTTATCTTTTATTAAAACAATCTGTTGGATGATTGACTTAAAAAACGATTTCATGTTTTTTTTGCGTATTCAAAACATGTGTAAATCGTCATTTCTATAGTAAATATATACACATCTGGTCACCTAAATAGCATAAATTTAAATAGAAATTTTAATTCTACACAGAGGATTTTATTTTTAATTGAAAAAAAAAGAAAAGTAAAATGGATTTTGTTTCGTCTTAGAATAGTTAAAAGGATAGAAGGCAAGAAGAGACATATTTCAATATTTAGACGTCCCAAAAACACAATAGATCCATAAATTTTTGACTCTATCCAAGTAAATTAGATGTTTAGACCACATAGTTACAAGAAAATAATAAAGTACGGCTGGGACAAAATACCAATAAAATTGGGATTTGAAATTGAGATTCATAATTTATAGAAATTTGTTAAAGGAAAGATTATAGGAACAATATTGAAAAGTAGCAATAAGCTTTCGTGAGGCCTTAACGAAGTTTGGTATTCTCTATGATAGAAAAAGATTTCAAGAGCTTCCCGAGATTTCCCGTTATATTGATTATTAATTATGCACATATAGACGAAGAATGGGTCTATAATTATTAATGAAAATTTCAATATAGCGAAGTAACGAAATTAGAGTATGCCTTACAGTGAAGAAGAACAATAACACATGGGATCACCAATTAAAATACCAACTGTTCGGATACATGTGATTTACCCAGAATATTGAAATTTTTAACGTAAATATAAACGAGGAAGTTTCCGTAGTTTAGTTTATATTTTATATCAGATATTGAAATATCAAAATATCGTATGATCGTATTGTCAATATTCGAAACCGATTGCTCAACATGGGATCACCAATTAAAATACCAACCAAACATATATATATATATATATTTAATTTTTAAATATATATTTAAA